>JAQQPU010002830.1:39049-64002 GCA_029168905.1 Artemia sp. Kazakhstan ARC1039 | reverse complement strand
TGGGGGAACGAAGGGCCTCTGAGCCTTCCCCTTGAGGCAGATCCCATTTATTTTCGATTCTGAGTATTTTTTATTTTCCCTCCAAATTGACCCCCCCTCCCCTGCCCTCAGAAATGGGGGAACGAAGGGAACGTTAAACTATTTTAAATTGACAACACTGTCCAAACATCACATGTGTATTATACAGTACACAATCACCCCATCTCCCCCAAAACACTTTTCAGCCATTTCTTGTTAAATTTTTTTTTATTTCTAAACTATTTTAAATTGACAACACATTGAAGTATTTGCAAATGCTAAACTCTTTTCTTTTTTTCTCCACCTTAATAGGATCAAATTCGCGAATCCTACACTCCAATTCGCAAATCTCATTACCCCTTTTTAAATGTACCAGTTTTGTAAGAATGTGCACGTGAACTCATGATGTACATTCATTGTGCAATTCTTATCAAAAACAGAAAAAAACCTGTCTGCTTTAATTATATTATTATTACGACCATACTCTCAAAACATGTTTGACTACTTTATATCATACCAGTTTTTTTTTTAAGAATGTGCATGTGAACTCATGACGTACATTCATTGTGCAATTGACAACAAAAACAGAAAAAACCTGTTTGACCACATTATACACTGCAAAATAACTAGTCTGGTAATCTGTCTTGGAAAGCTGCCAGGGAACATAAAGGATCAGAATTCAATAGATACTTACTACTTTAGTTGCCCTCCAATTACTTTCGACTATTAAAAAGGGCAGTAGCCCTTTGAATTTCCAATCGAATGAGCCTTTTTTGAAGTTTCTACGACAACGCATTCTATAAAATCCTTATATGCCCCCAGGGCATAACTTAAAACCCTTGCCCTCAGGGCTGTGGGGGAGTTTCCTCCTCAAAAACGTAATTTCTATCTGGAAATCAACTACGCTGAACAAAATGGCTATCTCAAAATTTTAATCGGGTGTGTTTCGGGAAATGGTGTGCGTGGAAGGGGTGTTAGTTGCCTTCCAATCACTTTCGACTATTAAAATGGGCACAAGCCACTCCAATTTCCAATTGAATGAGCCCTATTCGAAGTTTCTACGACAACTCATTCGATACGAAGTGCCCTAGTCTAAGACCAAGAAAAAAGTAAACAATACATTGTGTCAACATCGTTCTTTACTTAGGCAGTGCTATTGCGCTCCCTATGATGTATGGTCTAAGGTTTCAAGATTTCAGGAAAACCTATGTTTCACCATTTCAGGATAATTTTCCCTTTTTAACACTTCTTGAACCTGGGGGTGCAATTTAGAGCACCTTTCCTCTTTCCAAAATACCGTTCCTGGTTCAAATGATGTGGCGGGATTTAAACTGACATTGGCAATGCGGTCAAACATCATTTCGATTAATATTTCTGGTTATTCTTACTATGCAAATAAAAATAAAACCAAAAAAATGACTGATATATGCATACAGGTAATTTATTACTATTTCGTTTTTGTATACATGGTCGTCAGACTTCACTCTCACCCAAATCCCGCATTACGTTTTATTTAACAGATTACTGAATTTATCGCGTTATATTTACCTGTCTTAGTTTGCATAGTTAAATGTTCATGCTGTCCTCCCTTTTTGGCTACTTTTTGGAACCGCAGGGGCACCCATTCACGAAAATCTAGGGGATTAAGTATTTTCATATGATATTTTAAAATGAAGACAAAAAAATTATTTTTTAAAATATAGTAAGGGTCAATTTTGTGGTTTTCTTATTTTGTTCAATGAAAATACCCCAAAACGTTAGTTTTCTAATTCTTAGGGGGGAATGGGGGGAAAATTCCTCCTTCCTCTGTCTACCAGTTAGTGTTCCTGTAGTAACATGCGTTTAAGTATGTCATATTGAAATAGATTCGTGTATTCGTTTCATTGCTGGAACACACAAGCAATTTAAATTTCAATCCTTTACCTACGGTTTAAAAAGCAAAAGATAATGACGTAGTGTCTTGGTTCTCGATGATATCTTTGACAGTGGAGGGGGAGATCAATTTCGAAGGATGCGATCGCGAAACAGCTTTCATGAATCATTTCAGCATGGCATTCATGGCTCATCAGTAGCAGCGGCTTTCACATTAATTTCCATCAGTTTCTGTCAGTCAAAGCCAGGAGGATGTTACGCCAAAGAAATTTGAACAAAGAAATAGCGTGATTACCGTCAAAAAGCATTTCAAACGCTAATCTAATTCAAAGGTGATTTTATGAGATTCCAATTACAATAGATACCCAGAGCGAGGGTTGTATGAGCATTTTTGCTTGGAGGGGGGGGGTGGGTGAGTGGGTGGGTAAAAATCTTCCCGACGACAGGCACTACATGTACTTCATGTATGTTTACTATGTTTTTACAAGTCGGACGGATTTTTTTTTTTTTTGGGGGGGGGGGTGGGGAAGGGGGGTCAATTCGGTTAACCCCTTACTCCTGGATACGGCCATGCCCTGAGCTAAAAAATCACACGATCCTTCTGAAAGTGTCGGATACTTAAAATGTATGTTCTTATTTTAGGTCAAATGCTCTAGACTTCTCCGTGACAATTTGTTTTTACACCGTCTTGTGGCACAGGGGTAGTTGTGGTCTGTTTGGATATATCGTGGTGAGGTCTCTTTCCGTATTGATTCTATATTGTGAAGGCTCGTCACATGGGCTCTGGGTGATTGAGGTGGGATCTTTCGTTCGGTAGGGGCGTCGTTTTTCGCCTTGTTTACCCTTTACCGGGTAATAAATATGTTTCAATTTCTGAATGACGTAAGCTTTTTTTTTATTAATGATCTACCTAATACTGTTATAAGTGCTTTTAGAATTAATGGTTTAGCATTATTAGCTGATCCTATATCTTCTGGGACTAGGCTCACTACACCCTTGTTTGCTGGTGATATGACATTGATTTGTGATGCGCCCATTGAACAACTCCTTATTTTTACAAATAATGCAAAAATATTATCACGTAATTCATTTTTTTTTGGCTTATTGTTGCTGCGGGATCATGATATAATGAAGTCTTATTGCGTGCATTTTATTCATGGTTCTATTTCTCAGCAAAATGGTTTCACCCTCCAATTCCTTACACTTTTTTTTTTTTTGCAAATATATTTAATATGCTCTACGTTAGCCACGTGCGGAGGGAGGGCGAACCTTTGGCTATTACACTCCCTAAAATATCTCCCAATTTTGACTATCTTACTATAATTAGCCACATATTTCTTGCAATTGTTTCAGTTATAATATTCCAAACTTTACCGTTGAAGTACAGCTCAGCCCCCGTGTCTGACGATATAGTAGATTTTCGAAATTGGTCTTTGGGTTTCTTCCGTCTTAGGGAACAATTTATTCCCTTTTTTATGTACATTAGTATTTTTTACGTGTTGATTTACGCATAAAGAAATGCCTTTTTTATTTCTCATGTAACACTATATTTCATTTTTTAAACGGTTAAACCAAGTTGGTCAAAATATATGAATCGAAAAATCATTATAGTATAGTGAATTTTATTATGAATTTTTCATCGTCACATAGCCGACTCCGTCATCACTTTTTTGTATTATCTAAATTGATTATCATTTTTCACACGAGTAATAACCCAAAAAACCACAACAATAACCAAAATTAACTGCTGGTGATTAATATAGTATCTATAAAACTAATTTGGCAAACTACCGAAATAGCCTCCATAAAATCATTATAAACGACTCAGATAATTAGCAAACTTTAGTAACAATTAGTAAGATAATTAGCAATTAGTAGTAAACAATTAGCATAATTGTAGTAATTAGTAATTAGTAATTACTAATTACTAATACCCCCCCCCAAAAAATTAGTAATTACTCATTAGTAATTACTCAATTAGTAATTACTAATACCCCCCCCCAAAATTACAAAAAGTAAATAATACATAATTAGTAGTAAACAATTAGCAGATAATTAGCAATTAGTAGTAAACAATAAGTAGTAAAGATAGTAAACAATTAGTAAGATAATTAGCAAACTGCCGCTTTATTAATGTTTTTATGTTTGAATTAAAAGCTTATATTTGACTGGTCAAATCATGGTGCCCAGTTCACGAAAATGTAAGAGAGTGGTCATATGGAAGATGACAATAAGCATTATATTCTAACCTAGGATAAACCAAACTGAAAACATACTAATAAAAATTTAGCAGACGTATCAAACAAATCATGATAACAAACTGTATCAAATAGTTCGTGGTCACGAACTGTAGGTAAGGAGCGGTGCGGCTGAATAGTAACCGAGACTCTAAGAAACAGAGTCTTGATAACAATAGATACATCAAAAGAATCCAATTTTGATGCTTATTCAAAATATGTAAAATTCATCAAATTTAATGATGCCTATCAAAAGTTACAAGCCTGAGAAAAGTTGCCAAATTTTGGGAAAAGGAGGATACACCCCTAATACATCAACTAATCTGAGTAACAATCAGTCTACCAGATTCAGCATACCAGAGAACCCTACTATAGAGGTTTCAAGCTCCTATGTACAAAAATTTAGAATTTTCCTTTTTTTTATCAGAAGAAAGATCACGGATGAGTGTTTATTTTTGTATTCTTTTTTTCACAGGCGTGATCTTATCGAACCACTGATCGTATAAGATCGGGAGAGGGCTCATTTGACCTGAAATTAAAAGCTATAGTGTCCTTTTTAAGTGAACAAAAGTATTAGAGGACATCTAGCCCCCCTCTCACACTCATTTTCCCCCAAGGTCACTCGATTAAAATTTTGAGATAGCCATTCTGTTCATCATAGTGGAAAATCTGATAAATACGTCTTCCATGATGAATTAACCCCCCAAAGTCCCCGAGGGAAGAGCTGCAAGCTATGAGCTTTGCCCATTGTTTACATATTAATTAAAAAAACTTTTTCCACAAAATAAGTTTTTCAAAGAAAAGTAAAGAACTCCATTAAACAAAAAATGAGCAAAAATAAAATCAAATAATCTACCAAGCGTGAAACTACCACATATCAGCATCGATAAATAAATGAAACCCAAAACGAACAGAAATTACAATAATTAACCGAGTCAAACTCAAAACGAGCAGAAATTAACATAAGTTGGGCCGCAAAACCCCTATGCCTTCGCAAGGCCAGAACATAATTTGCACTTTACTGAAAAAATATAAATGTTTTTACTTTTATAACTTTAATAAATCAAATAATATTAACATTTTGATTACTAAATTTCAGTATATGTATATTAAACTGACAATGCACATTCATTTGTATTTTTTCAGTAAATCAAAGAGCGAGGTATTTACGACGGGGTTACCCCCCTCATATACGTAATAATTTCTGTTCGTTTTAATTTTTAATATAGCGCTTTACTTCCAGTTGAAAAAACTTACTTTTTTATTTCATCTTATCGATAAAGCAGGGCTAGTAACCTCATGGTGCATCCAATATATAATAGAACATAGCATTGGGCAAGAGTTTTGCCTGAAGTTGAATTTGTCATGAAAACAAATATTTGGATATAAAAAATATTTATTTACTTGTAATAAGTTTTGTTTATTGGCTCTTGGCTTTCTTAATCATAAAAGATGAAGAAATATTTTGCCCAAAAGAAGACTCTCAAAGAAATCGACGTCCTTCTGCTACAAATTCTCTGCTCGACATCTTATTGTGAGGAATTAGCACACCTGTGAAAAGTTTTATTTTAATTAACACATTTAGTCAAAAAAGTAGGAGGATCCCCCTAAAATGGTATGCCCCCTCTACCTTTTGAAAAAAATGGCTGGGATATATAATCCAACTGTTCAAAAGTGTAGAAACTAACAGCTTAACATAAGTTTCAATTTATTTTGTAATAAATACCAGTGAAATTTTAAGACCCTCCTTGTCAGCACCCTCAGGGGAATTTATCTTTTCCCCCTCTCAATCTACATCTTATAAAGAAGCAATGTACATCGAAAAAAGAAGATTCTTATGTGTAGCGTTTTGAAAAGGATAAGACACTTTTTGGCAAAATATTGATTTCCCAAACCTTGGCTGCTCCCTTTGGAAAATCTTTGCAGGCTTACTGCCTACTTGAGCCGTACTAGCCGAGTGGTTAGCACGCCCCAAATGGGGGCCTAGACAAATCTGAGGGGTGGACACGGGAAGTATGGGTTGATTCGCCCCCAATTACTCGGTGCACTCCCGGTCGAAGGCAGAGAATCTGGAAATCAGTAACTGTGCTACAAGGACCGCTGGTCAGTACTTCCAAAACACGTTATCACAAATAGTGTAGGAGTTCTGGAAGTCTTTTTAATTTCTCTCTTACTTTAACAAAAAGAAACATTAGGAGGATATGACGCTATTTTAGCTTATGATATCATTTCTATTATGGAAGTAAGGGAAAAAAGTATGGTTTAGAATTAAGACAGAAAAAATAATTTCCTAGTTAAACAAATAAGTAATAATGAAGACAGGAAAGTCGGAAGGGGTTTTTTATTCCTCGTTTAGCAATACTACTACTACTACTACTAATATTACTACTAACAACTCACCGCAGCACCAAGCCGCCTGAGGCCAACACAGCTACGGACGATCCACCTCAATCCCAATCTATTCAAAGCCTTTATTTTTACACCCTCCCAGGAAGTTCCCATTTCCTTTAAATCTTTCTTTATGACGTCCTCCCACCCCAGACGAGGATGACCTGCTTAACGTTTAACCCTAGACGGTTGGCCGAAGAGGACAATCCTCGGTAATCTGTCATCCTTCATCCGCAAAACATGCCCTAGCCACCTCAACCTTTCTTTTATTATAGCCCTAGAAAGCGGTATTGAACCACATTTTTATACAGCCTATACTGTTTGAAATACGGTCAGTCAGCAGGGTACCCAGAACAATCCTTAAACAATTTCTCTGGAAAATATCTAGCAAATCTTCATCCGCTTTTCGGAGCGCCCATGCTTCAGAGATATATTTGACCACTGTCATCACTGTAGCTTCTAATATTCTAATCTTGCTTTGTAGACTTATCTTCCTATTCTTCCAAACTTTTTTTTACTGTGAAAAAACACCCTGATCCTTGGCTATTCTATTTTTAACATCTTCACTGCTCTCACCATCTTTGCTAATAATACTACCAAGGTACGTGGAGCTGCCCACCTGATCAATCTTTTCGTTTCCCAACGTTACCTTTATATCTTCATTTATTCCTAGCCTTAGTGACTTAGTCTTCTTAACATTAATTTTCAAACCTGTTCTAGCACCCTGAACTCGCAAAATCTCTAAAAGTTCATTCATTTTACTCACACTTTCATCTAGGAAGCTTAAATCATCAGCATAATCTAAGTCCACCAAACTTTTCCCTCCCCGTTTGATTCTGTGATCTCCCATTGCCTTTCCTGTGCTCCTTAAGACAAAGTCCATCAAAATAATCCATATAAAGGGGGATAGAACATAACCCTGCTTTTTCTCAAAATGTTCTGCCTATCTCTCTTTAACTCTTTCCTTATCGCTAATTGTGGCCTCGTTCCTATCTTTAACTGGGACAAGTCCGAATTGACTGCTCCCTCTCAATTTATTAACGTGCCAGTACAATATTTTACTATTATCTCGTCTACCTGCATCATCCAGATCCTCGGCAATTTTATCCATGGCCTCCACTTCACACCTCCTTAGTTCATATTTTAATGCTTTCTCAACTTTCTTTACACTCCTTTTGTTTTCATATGATCTATCACTCAGATAATTCTTGTACAAGTCTCTTCTCCTTTCTATTAAACATGAAGCTTTTTCAAAAATATTCTTACCTGCAGTCCTAGATTTATTCCCTAAGAAACCTTCAGCAACTTCACAAATTATTTGTCTAAAATTATTCCAACCATCTTCCACGTTGTCAAATTTTAAACTTTTAAGTTTAGTATTCAACTGTTCCTGGAAAGTTTATCTCATATTATCATCCTGGAGTCTACCAACATCATAACTTCCCGGGAGGTAGTTACCCTTCCGAAATTTCAGCTTTAAATTAACCTTAGACACTACTAGATGGTGATCTTTACTTTTAATATCAATAAAAGCACTCCTATATACCCTAGTATCTTGTATTCATCCTGCCAGTCTTCGGTTTAATATATCATAATCAATAAGGTTTGCTGTCTTGCCATCGTGTGAATACCATGTTAACTTTGAGCCATTTTATGACCAAACACCGTATTGGTTATAACTAGATTGTTATACCTACAAAATTGCAAAAGTCTGTATCCATTACTGTTTTCTATTCCTACACCAAATTTACCTAGGCTAGGACACCATCTATCCCTATTTCTACCGACCTGGATGTTAAAATATCCCTATAAAAACATCATATTTCTACCTGGTACCCTGTCTATTTGCTCCTCTAACTGTAAGTAAAATTCATCTGAGTCATTAGTATCTCTGTCAGTCGGTTCTACAGGGGCATATACTACTATAACTGATACCTTGAACTTTTTAGTCATAAAATGAGCAATTAGTATTCTATTTATTAATACCTTCCCAGCCTAAACAAGACTTAGCAGCTTCCTTATTCATGATGAGCCCTACTCCCTGTCTATGTACCCCATCTTTCTTACCTGAGTAAACAAATTCTATATCATCTAATTTTACGCTTCCTACCGCTGGGATATGAGTTTCTGAAACTCCTTATAAGTCCAATTCGAATCGTCTGAATTCGTCAGTCAAAATGTTGATACGGTGGTCATTTTTCAGTGTAGTAACATTCCAAATTCCAATTTTCATTTTCTTTAAATCATTGAGAATATTTTGGCTTCAAGAAAAGCGATGATCCCGGATACCAGTGCAGGACGGGGATCACATATCTTCTCAAGTCTATACCGAAGTGCTTAAGCCGGCTTAGAACCGGACAGCAAGAAATCCCTGGGACCTCCAGATGAATGGAGACTTTGTGCAACCCTGGGCCCATCTTAGACACAACATGATTTTCAGCACTTGGTGATGCTCTTCTATCAACAAGAGTCGAAATCCTGCACAGACAAAAATTTAAATTTCTATAATGTTTTCTGGATTGAAAGGTCGTTTCCTATTAATTCGAATCAAGGGAGACCGAAAATTGTATTAAACTTGAAAGTTCCATCGCTTAGTACCCCATTTCCACCCGAGCAAGGTGAGAGGGGGGGGGGGATCAGAATCTTAATTTGTGCAGTATATGGTGGATTGAAATATCGTCTCCTATGAATTCAAATCCGGGGAGAAGGAAAAAGACAATGGAATGGAAAAATCCCATCACTTAGTGCACCATTTCCCCCTAGGTGAGGTTTGAAGGGGTAAAAATAACATTTGTGACGTATAATAATATAATACATATTTGAAAAATGGGGTACTAAGTAATAAAATTTTCTAATTCTGATATTTGATTTAGAAATACTATGTACTATTGGAATTATTTCCGATGAGTACCTGGTTTGGCCCTCAATTGACAAAGATTTTAAACAGTGTACTTTTTGAATAAATAATTATGAGAAAAACTGCAAACGAAGTTATATCCTCCTTCAGAAATTGGTGTAACCGCTCCAGAAAGAGAATCCTACATACAACCCAGATTGAAGCCAAATACTTACCATGGGGGAGGGGTGGAGGATTGTCACAGATAAAACTGCACATCAGCTACACCGCACATGCGTATTTTCTGTATTCTCTTGAATTCATTCCAGGGAAAAGGGGCACCACACGTCTGTAAAGGGGATTTAGTTGGAGAATTTAAACGTGTTCCCCGTATTAAGCAATGCTAAGCTATCACTAGAGTCAGCTGGACGTGCTACAAAAGGTTGAAGATCGGCTGCAGCGTAGCCAGATCAATTTTGTTGAGAATTTTCCCCGTCAATTAAGCACAGGCCTTTTTTAGAAATATAAACAACACTAGTTCGTTATTAAATGTGTTTTATTAATTTCAGAAGATGTCCATAACCCCAAATATCTCCCTTGCTATATGTCATTGCATACTAATGCCTTCATAAATATCTTTACGTTGACAGCCCAACCTTCTTACCTACAGCTTTGTAAAACTTATGCACAACTTTTGGCTTCGGGCCAAAAGGGCTAGAAGGGTGAAATTTACATACTAAACAATTATATTTACCATTATTTTATGCTTATTAAAAGACACATGAAGATTTTCAACTTGGCATGAGATTTGGCAGGACACCTTACCAGTTAATATTAACTAATGCGTATTAATCGGGCTGTAACTGCAATACATGGAAATACATAATCTAGAGGGATTCACGGTACTCAGGGTATTATGTTACACGGCCCTCACTTTACAGAAGAACAAAAACGGCAAAATGCACTTCGGGCTTTTTCGGTTTGATTTTTCGGGAAAAAAGGGAAGGTTCTCTTAATTTTAAGATAAAAGGAGACGTACTTTTTTGTATAAGGATTCCTTTTTTAAGTTTTTTTCCAAACTTGAATAAAAGACTTCTTAGCATTTTGAGAATGAATCACGGCAAAGGAAAAAAGATTGGACCAGTCAGTGAAGCTTTCTGAATCAGAGGGTTGGAGCTAGCTCTTTGAGACAAAATATCTTGCATGACTTTTTTTTTAATATTTTAACCATCCATTCAACTTTTCTCAATAACTTCTAGATATATTGTCGCATGATATTACTTGTTTGCCTGGAATATTTTTGGAATATACGTTGGGTACTTAATTGTTAAAGCAACAACACTCAACAAGTGAAGTTAAGTTAATCCCAAAACTAAAACATGATGAAACTATGTTAATTTAGAAACAAATTTGGGCTGTATATTTGTACGTTATATTTGTACATATTTGTACGCTGTCTAAATACTTTAACCCCACCCCCCTCAATATTCAGATATATAACCCAGAATATATAAGTCCAATGTTTCTGTCACCCCCCACTTGTTTTCCACTGAGCGTAAGCTAACTGTCTCTCAATACAGACAGATGAAACCGGTCTGTTCTCTTTTACATGGCGTAATTCTTGAGTGTTGTTGCTATAACATTACATTGCCAGCAAGTTCTATCATACCTATGAAATCTTTATTAATAAGTAATCACCAAAAATCACCAACCATCAATAAGCTTCAGCATTAATCAGTCTTCTTTTATTAGAGCTAAATCTTTCTAAGACATTATGGATAAATGCTTCTTGATTGACTTTTATTCCGTCATTCCAGCTGTTTATTTCCAGCTTTTTCAACCATCTACCTTTTATCAACTGCTTTTTTAGCCATCTACTTTTTTTCAACTGCTTTTTGAACCATCTTCTTTTTCAAACCATCTGCTTTTTCGGCCATATCTAGTATAAATTTAAAGATCTAGGGGGGGGGGGGTGCAGCTGCCCTCCTCTGCCCCCTTCCGTGCGCCCATGGTAGTACGTTTACCCTAAAACTTTGGAAATATACGCTACAAAGCTTATTTGATTTGCAGAGCCAGCCGTCGTATACTAACTACTATCAAGATGTTAAAAATTAGCTACGTGCCAAAGACCTTTTCTAGCTGGAGGTACAAACTATATAAAAAGTAACCACACTAATCTAGGCCCTCCAAGGCAACTACCTAATAACCATTTCAAATAGCGGGATCGTAAAATTTTACAACATCGCACACTTGGCAATAACAGTCCTTAGCCATTACAAGATAGCCAGACCCCTAAATTAAGGTCCTATAAACCTATTTGTACATACGATTTGTTTAGAATGAAGTGTATTTTATGGTAGAAATAAAGATTTTACCTTCATAAGAGGGAATCGTGTAAATTCAGCGGTAATTTGACCGATAAATAATGACCACTATAGTCTAAGTGTAGACAGAAGTGGTAGTGGTATACTACTTCATAAGCGCTTTGAAACCGCTTGGATGATATCTATACTTTTTTATTTATTACACAATCTTGCTAATTTACAGGACCACAGAGAGAGGGACTATCTGAGTTCTTTTCTTTTTCTTTGGCTCTGGATGATAATTAAATAAAAAAAACAAGTTTTTTAAACTGAAAGTAAGGAGCGACATTAAAATTTAAAACGAACAGAAATTATTCCGTATATGAAAGGGGCTGTCCCCTCCTCAACGCCTCGCTCTTTACGCTAAAGTCTTTTATTGTTTTAAAAAATAAAGTTGTGAGACAGAGTCAAACTGGCGCCCCCTTCATGGCAATTTCCCTTCCCCCATGAAAACTTCCATCATGAACAGATCCTCCAACATAACCACCGACCCACCCTTCCCTCCCACTACCAGAAAAAAAACCTCCTGAAAACTTCTGTATACTTCCCAATAACCAATACTATATGTTAACATTGGGTAAAGTTCATAACTTTTAGCCCTCCCTCTGGGAACTTCGGGGGATTAAGTCACCCTAAAAGACATATTTATCATATTTTTGACCATGCTGAACAAAATGGCTATCTCAAAATTTTGATCGGGTGACTTTGGGAAAATAATAAGCGTGGGAGGGGGCCTATTTGCCCTCCATTTTTTTTGGTCACTTAAAAAGGGAACTAGAACTTTTAATTTCCGTTCCAATGAGCCCTCTCACGATATTCTAGGACCACTGGGTCGATACGATCACCCCTGGGGAAAAAAACAAAAAAAAAACAACAAATAAACACGCATCCGTGATCTTTCTTCTGGCAAAAAATGTAAAATTCCACATTTTTGTAGATAGGAGCTTGAAAACTCTACAGTAGGGTTCTCTGATACGATGAATATGATGGTGTGATTTTCATTAAGGTTCTATAATTTTTAGGGGGGTCTTTCCCCCTTTTTTTGAAAATCAGCCAAATTTTCTCAGGCCCGTAACTTTTGATGGGTAGCACTAAACTTGATGAAAGTTATATATTTGAAATCAGCATTGAAATCTAATTCTTTTGATATATCTATTGGTATCAAAAACCCGTTTTCTAGAGTTTCGGTTACCATTGAGCACGGTCGCTCCTTACTTACAGTTCGTTACCACGAACTGTTTGATGATCTCTTATTGGTCTTCTGTTTTCTTGTCCTGAACAACACGACCATTTTTTTTATTATTATTATTATTCTTGTTTATGAAGCTGGGATCCAGAATTGTCACAATCTCATAAATTTCCTTTATCTTATGGCAAAGCTCTGTCTTTCACTATATTGATAAATTCCTGTTTAAACTGTCTGAATCAACTTAGAAATTCCCTCGAATAACTTTGGTGCAACAAAAAACTAAAACGTAAAAACTAAATATTTAGTTATTCATTTTTGTCAAAAATAAATGTCCATTTCAAACTTTTACGCTCCCTGCAAAAAATAAATAAAATAAAAATACAAATTTCTTGAGGTGCACTTGGAACTGAGAAGTATTCAAAAATTCAGTTCTTGAGGGTCTAACATACTTTCTAGGCGGGTATAAGTCAATATGGATACAAAATATGCTCAGCAATATAGACGATATTCTTTCGTGGAGCAGCGCCTTATTTCGATGGTCCTGCTGCTCGAATGCTTTGTTCACACTGATCAAATCTACGAAAAATTATTCATAATAATGCCAAAAAAAGCCTTTCCCGACAGAACTGAGTATTGTCACAACACGTCGTAATATTGACAAGATAGGCACACTCGTAGAAAACGGTCTTGGGACTCGTTTGGAAGAGGCAGGGAGGAGGGATGGCCCCCTAGTCTGTCAAAAATACCCTTTATAATATTTATATTTAAAAGCTCAAAAAATACCTCCCCCCCTAGATCAGGAAAATACCTTTTTTGTATCTTTATTAAGAAAAAAATGCTAGCCCCTCTCCCTATACTTCCGTGAAGTGGCAATTTTGCCAATTTTTGAAAAAGAGGGATAACCTCTCAGAACATGAAATGATCTTAATGAAAATCACATCATGAGATTCAGTATATCAGAGATCCCTACTGTAGAGGTTTTAAGCTCCTATGTGCAAAACTGTGGAATTTTGAATTTTTTGCCAGAATTTTTCAGTTCGGATGCGTGTTTATTTGTTGTTGTTTTTTTCAGCGGTGATCGTATCGAACCAATTATCCTTTAAGATCGTGAGAGGGCTTATTTGATCGGAAATAAAAATTCTAGGGTCCTTTTTAATTGACCGAAAATATTGGAGGGCAGTTAACCCCCCTCCCATGCCTCTTTTCCCAAAGTTGTCCGATCAAAATTTTGAGATTGCCATTTTGTTCAGTATTGTTGACAGGTTTAATAAAACTGTCTTTCAGGATTCTTAACCCCCCGCCCCCTCCCCCGAAACACACACAGCCCCGGAGGGAAGGGCTGCAAGCTATGAACTTTGCCCATTCTTGACATATAATCGCCTGTTGATTATTGGGAAGTATACAGATATTTTTCGGGGGGATTTCTGTGGGGGAGGAATATCATCACCAGGAATAATTCTCCGTAGGAAATTTTCCGCGGGAGATACCTTCCAATTGGATGGGATTGGGGCAGGAAAAAGCTTTCCACATTGGGGTGATTTCCGGCTTGCATTGAAAAATGATAAGAAATTTAATTAAAATTTTTTTTTTTCGAATGAGAGTATTTATTCGTTTTATTCAAAACAGGAGAATTTTTCAGGTGGAATCGTGAGCAAGAAAATTTCAGGGGGGAAATTTGCAGCGAAGATGGAAATGTACGAGGGTATTTTCTCAGGGGTAGCATTTTACATGGGGGACCTTTCCATTTAGGGATTTTTCTTGGGAAAATTTTTATGGAGGGGGAGACGGTTTTCCCAGCATTATTTGAAAAACGATCAGAAATTAAATAAAAAACAATTTTTTTTAACTGAAAGCAAGGAGCAACGTTAAAACTTAAAACAAAGAGAAATTACTCTGTATGTGAGGGGCACTGCCTTCTCCTACACTAAAGTTATACCTTTTGTCCAAAGGACAACTCCTGAAATACAAGGACCGTTTAATTAGAATATACAACTTTTTAAAGTGCTTAAAAACTTTTGCGTGAACGGAGGGGTATTGAGGAGGATGCAGCCTCGCGCATATACGAAACAATTTCTGTTTTTCAAGTTTTAATGTTGCTCCTTACTTTCAGTTGAAAAAACTAATTTAAAAAAAATAAAGAATATCCTTAAACATACAAAGAAGGAGGGAGAAAAAAAGGAGGAAAAAATAAAACTAAATGCTGAACGTTATGGGTAAGTCTTCAGGACTTCTTTGAATACTAGTAGAAGAGATTATAAGGAAATTGGAAATTGATTTGAGGGAGTAAATAGCAGAGGTCTGAATAGCGTGGCTAATATGAGGAGTAGCCTATGTGACGTTTTTCTGGCTTCAAACTGTTTGGCGTTTCGCTCAGTTGGGTGGTTAGTAATAAATAAGATCATACTATAAAAAAAATAAGTAATACTGTAAAATAAGTAATAAAATAAGTAATATAAAATAAGTAATACTGTAAAATAGAAATATTTGCTTTAAAACTACATTTGAAAATTATAAAAGAAATTCATCGTGAAGAATTTTGACGTCAGCATAACTCAAGCCCATACAAGTACACAAGAGGAGAGGGCTATCCCTCCACCGAAATCTTGAATTTTCCCGTATTTCTTACCACTTCTTCTTCAGGTTTGCAAAAAAAATTATTATTGCCCCCCCCAATCGTTCTTACGTGCCCGTTCAAGCCCATGTGTTCTATAACGCTAGCCCGGTTCATTGACTGCTAAATAATGACCTCGTTGAAAGACTCTTTGGCCAATTGTTTTGACCAATTCAAGCGTGACTGAGGAATTTGGTTCATGCAACACACAAAAATGATTTCTAGCTAAAGATAATTTTAACTGTGACTTAGCCACTCTCAAATCCTGTACATCAAATGTTTATAAACATGCTTAAAATCATGTACAAAATTGATTGACTATCACCAAAATTGATGAGTAAATTTATCAAATATTTCTAATTTGTTCTTCATCTGTAAACTTCGATATCTGAACGAGGATCTGGCTTTTTAATACAAATTCACACCAACAGATTCAGCATTTCAATTAACTCTACTGTAGAGGTTTCAAGCTTCTATCTGCAAAAATGCGTATTTTTTGCCAGTAGAAAGATCACGGATGCGTGTTTAATTTATTTTTTCCCCAGGGGTGATCGTATCAACCCGATGGTCCTTTAATATTGGTAGAGGGCTCATTCGAAGGGAAATTAAACGTTTTAGTGGCCTTTTTGAATGAAGAAAAAGATTGGAAGGCAACTATGTCTCCTCCCACGCCCCCTTTTCCCCAAAATCGTCCGATCAAAATTTTGAATTAGCTATTTTATTCAGCATAGTTGAAAGGCCCAATAACCATGCCTTTAGAGATAACATGAGCCCCGACAGCCCCTGGGGAAAGTCTATAAGGGTAATTGTCCGGGCAAACGTTCATCGGGATTAACAGAAAAAAAAATAAACAGGGCTTGAATAAAACAGAACAGAAACAGAACAGGTCAACAAAAAACAGAATACCTGTTTCTGTTTCTGATCTGGTTTTTGGCAAAAACAGAAAACAGCTGTTTTTGATCAAAAACTACACTTACCATGGGTAGTGCTTTTCTGTGGCAGTAACACTTTTGAGAAAACCTAGTACTCTTGGAGCATTTTTTCCACAAAAAAGAGCAGTTTTTCTAAAATAGGGGCGAAAAATTGTCTGCGCACATAAATATCGCTATCATTTTTTTCTTTATGGTTATTTTTATTCCATTTTCCCATTCCAAAAATAGACTTTTATGTTTATAATACATGCTAATTATTCGAGACATTTGGAAAAACAAAATTTCAGCAAGAAATTACGCAGTCAGCTCAAAGTCATTAGTATTTAAGCAGAGCATATAGTTGATTTGGGAGGGGAAAATTTTCCCTCCAGACCATGCTTCCCCCCCACTCTATCCTGATGTGTGGAAGTCATCTTAAACAAAAGTAAGAAAGAAGAAAAATGCACGGGAAAATGACACTTCTTACTGTCAATTAGAAAATTGTTTGTTACCTTGCAGCTTAAAGCAGCCTTTTAAGATTAATTATTTCCAAGCCAATTTGTGTGAAAATTTTTCAAATAATACCCCTCAAATAAACCCCTATGCCTTCCCAAGGCCAGAACAAAATTTGCACTTTACTGAAAAAGTATAAATGTTTAGACTTTTATAACTTTAATAAATCAAATAATATTAACATTTTGATTACTAAATATCAGTATATGTTTATTAAACTGACAATGCACATTCATTTGTATCTTTTCAGTAAAATACAAATTTTGTTCTGGCCTTGGGAAGGCATAGGGGTTTTGCACCCAACTTATTTTAATTTCTGCTCGTTTTGAGTTTGACTCGGTTATTTATTGTAATTTCTGTTCGTTTTGGGTTTCATTTATTTATCGATGCTGATTTGTGGTAGTTTCATGCTTGGTAGATTATTTGATTTTATTTTTGCTCATTTTTTGTTTAATGGAGTTCTTTACTTTTCTTTGAAAAACTTATTTTGTGGAAAAAGTTTTTTAATTAATTTCTGTTCGTTTTATATTGACATAGTCTTTTAAGGGAAAAAGAAAATAATTCTTTAAATCTTTTCGTTTTTTAAGACTTTATAGTTTGGCCTGCTATTTGTATGCTGGAGAAAAATTTTCAGCAATTTTTAACGACCTACACCCTTTTAAAAATCTGGACACAAATAGTACTATTTGATTTAGTTTCATACCTCCTCTAGTTGACCTGAAATGGAAAACTTGATATTATTCGCAAAAAAATCTGTTTACTTTCTTTGATAGCTTGGATACACTTACGCTATTTTGATTTGGTTAAATTTTAAGAGCAGAAGTAGTCCCGAAAGTTTGAACATAATACCCTCAGTCGTTCTTGGGATGCTGCTAAGATGCCTTATTGGGAATTAGCATTAACACAGTGCATTTTGATTTTATTTTAAGGCAACATTTAGTTTTTAAACATAATGGGCAAATGGGAGGGTGGGCATGGGAGGGTGGGAGTGGAAGGGGAATTAGTTGCCCTCCAATCACTTTTAACTATTAAAAAGGGCATCAGCCCTTTCTATTTTCAATCGAATGAGCCCTTTTCGAAGTTCCCACGACAACTCCTTCGATACGAAGTGCCCTGGTCTAAACAACAACAACAACAAAAAATAATACATTATACCCACATCAATCTTTACTATAAAAATGTCAAGCCTTCCAATCACTTTCGACTATTAAAAAGGGCACTAGGCCTTTCGGTTTCCAATCGAATGAGCCCTTTTGGAAACGACAAAGCTTACTATAAACACCTTATATGTCCCCAGGGCATAAATTACAACCCTTACCCTAAGGTCTTCTAGGGTGGTTGTCATCCTCTAACACCAAATTTCCAGAACTTTCAACTAGGTTAAACAAAATGGCTATCTCAAATTTTGATTAGATGTGTTTGGGGAAATGTTGGGCGAGAGAGAGGCGGTAGTCGCTCTCCAATCACTTTCAACTATTAAAAATGGCACTAGCCCTTTCAATTTCCAATCAAATGAGCCCTTTTGAAGTTTCTACGACAACGCTTTCAATAAAAACCTTATATGCCCCACGGAATAACTGACAACCCTTGCCCTGAGTGCTGGGGGGGGGTGTCATTCCTCACCAGGCCCGGACACTGGAAGGATTGACAGATTGAGAGCTCTTTCTTGATTCAGTGGGTGGTGGTGCATGGCCGTTCTTAGTTGGTGGAGCGATTTGTCTGGTTAATTCCGATAACGAACGAGACTCTAGCCTGCTAAATAGACGATGGAGCCTAGTGGTGGATCGCTCTTCTTAGAGGGACAAGTGGCGTCTAGCCATATGAGAGTGAGCAATAACAGGTCTGTGATGCCCTTAGATGTCCTGGGCCGCACGCGCGCTACACTGGAAGAATCAGCGCGCCCTCCCTGTCCGAGAGGACCCGGGTAACCTCTGAACCTCTTCCGTGGTTGGGATTGGGGACTGCAAGGATCCCCATGAACCAGTAATCCCTAGTAGGCACAAGTCATTAGCTTGCGTCGATTACGTCCCTGCCCTTTGTACACACCGCCCGTCGCTACTACCGATTGAATGATTTAGTGAGAACTTCGGACGACTCGCTAGGGCAGCCTCCGGGCCGCTCGTGGTGTGGTTGAAAGTTGTTCAAACTTGATCCTTTAGAGGAAGTAAAAGTCGTAACAAGGTTTCCGTAGGTGAACCTGCGGAAGGATCATTAGCGTTTGATAAGCGAGAAGGAGACTCTTGGCCCCTGTGGTCATTAGTTTGTCTAATCGTTGTTATTGATACACGTTCCCGTGTTTGGTGTTTGAGGTGCACAAGTAGGTTTTCCGCATGTGAGGAGTACCCTTGTGCAGCATCAGTCATGGGGGCCATTCGTTGAACAAAAGGAGTGCTCAACGGAGTCTTGAGGAATGGGGGCTTTGAGGCAGTTATTGTGGGGATGATTGCCTCAAAGTTTGGTTTGTTACTAATGGAGAAATGGTGAGACTTTGGGACTACCTGAGCTGGCTCTGTAGTTGGGGCTCTCAGAGGAGTAGAGCATGTAAAGCCTGTTAAGGTAGCAAGTCTCAATGGAATCACTATGACGTCATGATGAGATGAACCAACACTGAGGTGATTGTTGTTGCCCCAGCAGCATATTTGTGTGGGGGGTCACGAGATGATGACTGGGTATTGTCTCGAGGTCTTGGTGTCTGTATCCATTAGAAGAATGGAGGGTTTGCTTTTGGCAGCAAAAGAGATTGTATCTTGCTCTGTAGTGGGGGCTCTCTGAGGAAATGAGCATGCAAAGGTGGTGATAAATCTTTGTAGTTGTGTATGTGGGCCAAATTCAGGCCATCTGAAATAGTGGACATCAGATTACTAACACTGTGGTAGTTGCTGCCCCAGCAACATTTTGGTGGGGCCCGGGAAGCACTCTTTACCCTTCCTGAGGGCCCAAGTGGTGCGAGACGAAAGGATTGGCTTGGTCAAAAGAGAGGCGCGTGAGTCCTCAGGTGAGCCAAAGTCTTGCGCTGCGATTGCACTAATGTAGCATCGATTTTGCAAGCAATAAGCCAACATGCTCTTGAACTCTCGATGTATATTTTCTACGTGTGAATTCGTAGTGAAAAATAGTCATTTGGGGACTAGAGTGGCTCTATGATTCCAGGATCATGGATTCCATTCCGCGAGACTAAAGGGAGTGAAGGTGAGCTTGCCCCAATATAGCTTGGCTTGAGGTGTACAAGGGTGCAATTGCATTGGCCTTGTTTGAGGGAGAATTTGAAACATTCATTAGAATGACCCTGGAGGATGGATCACTTGGCTCACATTACGAATACGAACGCAGCTAGACGCGTGATTCCATGCGAACTGCAGGGCACAGGGAACGTCTATATTTTGAACGCAAATTGCATGTCCAGTCTTTGAGCTTGGACTACGTCTGGCTGAGAGACGGATGTTGCTATTATACGGTATTGTTTATCATCACTGCGAGGCTCCTTGCTACTATTTGTTGTTGATTACAACCTATAGAGAATGTAAGCGATCTCGTCAAGTTTTGTGTCAACTGTTGATGTTGAGAGGATTTGGTGAGAGGTATTGGTCTCGTTATGCTGGTCTCATTTGCCTGGAGGAATGTTTGGAGGAATGGAATTGTTTGGAGGAATGGTGGTCGTGAGAGGGGGGTTAGTTACCCTCCAATCACTTTCGACTATTACAAAGGGCACTAGCCCTTTCAATTTCCAATTGTAGGAGCCCCATTTGAAGTTTTACGACAACTCTATCTATAAAAATCTTATATGCCTTCAGGGCAGAACTTACATCCTTTGCCCTTGGGGCTCTCGGGGGTTTGTCATCCTTAAATACATAATTTCCAGAACTTTCAACTGTGTTGAACAAAATGGCTGTCTCTAAACTTTGATTGAATATTTTTGGGAAAATGGTGGGCGTAAGAGGGGAGTTAATTACTCTCCACTCACTTTCGACAATTAAAAAGGGCAATTTCAATTTCCAATCAAATGAGCCCTTTTTGAAATTTCTATAATAACTTTCTATATAAACTTTATATGCCCCCAGGGCATAACTTACAACCCTTGCACTGAGGGCTCTGAGGGGGTTATCATCCTAAAAGACCTAATTTCAAGAACTTTCAACTACGTTGAACAAAATGGATATCTCAAAATTTTGATTGTATATGTTTGGGAAAATGGTGGGCATGAGAGGGGCGTTAGTCGCTCTCCAATCACTTTCAACTATTAAAAAAGACACTAGCCCTTTCAATTCCCAATTGAATGAGCCGTTTTGAAGTTTCTACGCTTTCAATAAAAACCTTATATGCCCCCAGGGCATAACTTACAACCCTTGCCATGAGGGCTGTGGGGGGAGGGGTTGTCAACCTTAAAGACCTAATTTCCAAAACTTTCAACTACGTTGCATAAAATGGTTATCTAAAAATTTTGATTGGATGTGTTTGGGGAAAAGGTGGGTGTGAGAGGGGGTTAGTTGCCCTCAAATCACTTCCGACTATTAATTGGGTACTAGCCCTCTGAATTTCAAATCAAAAGAGGTCTTTTACAAGTTTCTACGACAACACCTTCTATAAAAACCTTATATGCCCCCAGGGCATAACTTAAAACCCTTGCCCTGAGGGCTGTAGGGGAGTGTCCTCCTCAAAAACATATTTTCTATCTGGAAATCAACTACGCTGAATAAAATGGCTATCTCAAAATTTTGATTGGATGTGTTTGGGGGAAAGATGGGCTTGGAGGGGGGGGCTAGTTTCCCTCCAGTCACTTTCGACTATTAAAAAGGGCACTAGCCCTTTGAATTTCCAATCGAATGAGCCATTTTTTAGTTTCTGCGACAACGCCTTCTATAAAAACCTTATATGCCCCCAGGGCATAACTTAAAACCCTTGCCCTGAGGGTTATGGGAGAGTGTCCTCCTCATAAACATATATTCTATCTAGAAATCAACTACGCTGAACAAAATGGCTATCTCAAAATTTTGATTGGATGTGTGCGGGGGAATGCTGGGCGTGGGGGGGGCTAGTTGCCCTCCAATCACTTTCGACTATAAAAAAGGGCACTAGCCCTTTGAATTTCCAATCGAATGAGCCTGTTTTGAAGTTTCTACGACAACGCCTTCTATAAAAAACTTTATATGCCCCCAGGGCATAACTTAAAACCCTTGCCCTGAGGGTTGTGGGGGAGTGTCCTCCTCAAAAACATATTTTCTAGATGAAAATCAACTACGCTGAACAAAATGGCTGTCTCAAAATTTTGATTGGATGTCTGGGGGAATGATGGGCGTGGGGGGGCTAGTTTCCCTCCAATCACTTTCGACTATTAAAAAGGGCACTAGAACTCTCGATTTCCAATCGAATAAGCCCCTTTTGAAGTTTCTACGACGACCCTTTCCATATGAAGTGCCCTGCTCTAAAGCATAAATGATACATTGTTCCAACATCGTTCTTATATGCCCTCAGGGCATAACTGAAAACCCTCGCCCCGAGGGTTGTGATACGAAGTGCCCAGGTATGGAGGGAAAAAAAACATTGTGCCCACATCGTTCTTTACTTAGGCAGCGCTATCGCGCTGCCTATGATTAGAAATAAGGAATGGTCGTATGTCTACTCTTCTTATTCTATATTTCACTAATTCATTATCCTCTGTCTCACTTGCCTTGCTATTGGGAGCTTTCTTTAGGGCAGCAGCTTGACTTGATATATATATTTTTTTGAGTTGGTTTGGGTTTGTTATTTACTGCACCAGCCGCATATACTTTATTTTTGTGCACATCAATTATATCCTTCCTTTTACGATGGTATATAAATGTCGTGGTAGAGACTCCCTTAGCCTTTAGAGACACTTTGCAGAAATTGCACCTGATACTTTCTGTGATTCCTTTTTCAAATGGGATACCCAGAGAGATAGCTTAGAAGTTTTAGTTGGAACATCCAAGTCGTCATCAGAAGATGGCATCATTCTTTTCTTAGCACATAGGTTTTGTTGGCACAATATTCAGCGTAGTTTTGTTGGCACAATAAGCCAAAGAATCTGTCTGCTTATAAAAGCAAAATGACATATCCCAACTACGGTTTCATAACAACTTGGACCATTTGAAGGACATTATTAATTTTTACGGGAATTAGCTTGTCTATAATTGGTATTTATGAGACAGATACATGAAATAATTCACCGCTTAGTGTTAATTTTTTGAATTTCTTTTGCTGTATGGTAAAAAATACTGTGTTCACCAGAAGATTGGTATCCTACTGAATGAGAAAAGTATATCAGCATTTTATAAGAATTTGTCCCTTCCAGAAAAACAGCTAGTTTCAACTCTAGACTTTTCCTTGAAAGGATTTCTATTGAATTTAGAGATGATTTTAGTAACATGAGAAAAACTATATTTGGCTATCTTGTTATGTTGATGCAATAAAGATTTGCCAGCAAAAACTTATATTTCTACTGGACAAGACTTCAATACATTTACATTGCTCTCTGGCTAAGCATTTAAGAGAATTTTACAAATTAATAATGAGTATTTACCATGTATAGATCAGCACGGTAATCGTAGCAAGTCAATGTTATTTAGCAGCATAAATTCCATAAAAACAGTTAGATTAAAGTTCTCGCGGCAAAAGGTGCAAATTATTTCCCATATAATGTAGGAGACGTAGGCCCTACCCCACAGTTCATATAATTATCCAGTAAGCTTATCGCAGATCATTTCTGGTCTTCGTTCTCGGTGCGAACAAAAAGCTCCTCCCACTTCTTTCTGCATTAGCGGGTTAGTCTGTTTCCGATTGTTTCCAACAAAGTGCATTATTCGTAATAGCAGGTTTCCACTTGTTTCCGATTAGATCACAGTCTGACTTGTCTACCAGTGAAAAGATCTGATGCCGCCTATGTTTCTATCTGCAAAAACGTTCTCTGGAGCACTCGCGCCTTGGTCCGGGTTTTTATAATGGGTGAGATAGGGAAAGATCATACTGGATAATTATATGAACTGTGCCCTACCCCTACCACTAGAACCAGGATACACAGTAATAAGTGATTTGCTTGTATCCTGCTTCTCCTGGACAGTAACTGTGCAACTTTCCTGCTCAATTGATGGAATAATATACAGTAAGCAATACGTCGTTTTAGTGGAATTAAACTGCACCTTTACCGTCTTAACATTCAGGGGCAGATCTAAAGTAAAATCTCTGGCGAGGCCTCATGTGACAAGGCCACCAATGAGCAAAATCTTGGGGGGACCCAATGTGACAAAGGTACCAATAATTGACGAAATTGACAAATTTATTCTAAACAAAAGAGTGAAAAAAAAGAAAAACAGTTAAGGAATGAGGGTGCAGGAAAAAATCTTGGAGGGGGAGCCGGGCCCTCCCTGGATTCACCACTGCTAACACTTACGCAAATACCTACTATTATCTGACTCCTAGTCCCTAATTCTGCCTAGCTGAAACAATCAAGCAGCACTATTTGGTGCGCTTGACAGACTGAGTTCCATCATTTTACTTACGTTCCAATTCTAGAAATCGCATGAGGCGTAACCACGCTTCTACACAATTTCAAATTATGTTTTAAAAATCATTTTGTAAGTTCAAAATTCTCAAATATCTCATTCTCGTATCACTTAAATAAAATCAGAAACAGAAGAAAAACAGGTAGGAAAAAAACAGAAACAGGACAAAATAGCTATTATAAAAACAGAAACAGAACAGAACAGGTAAATAAAAAACAGGTCATCTGTTTCTGTTCTGTTTCTGTTTTTTTTTCATAAACAGAACAGAAACAGGTACTTTAAAAACAGAACAGAAACAGTGTCCATGCTTAATCGGGATTGAATTGCCTGAAGGATCTTTTCGTGGGAAGGAGGGATTTTTTCGTGGAGGTGGAGCCAGATTTCCTGGCATCATTTAAAATAAATCAGAAATTAAATACAAAAAACGATTTTTTCAACTGAAAGTAACGAGCAACAACAAAACTTAAAACAAACAGAAATTATTACGTATATGAGGGGTTT
>JAQQPU010002830.1:4954-30568 GCA_029168905.1 Artemia sp. Kazakhstan ARC1039 | reverse complement strand
ATTAAGGGACGTGGGAGGGTAGCCATCCTTCAGTCATTTTGATCCCTTAAAAAGGGCACTACAGCGCTTAATTACCGTTCAGGTTAGCCTTCTCCCATTGTCTAAGACAATTGGTTCGATGGGATCACTCCCGGAACAAAATACTAATTAAATAAATATAAACAGATTTCAAACTTGTTTTTGCTGATTGCATAGGTTTTGATACAAAACAGTAGTTTGTATAGTGACTACAGGCTTACTGATCATGATCAAACAGTTCTTGGTAACGAACTGTAAGTAAGGAGCGACCCGGCTCAATAGTAATCCTAACTCTAAAAAACGGTTTTGACACCAATAGATAGATCAAAAGAATCAGATTTTTATGCTGATTTCAAACATGTAAGTTTTATCAAGTTTACTCTTACCCATCAAAAGTTACACGCCTGGGAATATTTGCCTTAGTTTCGAAAAAAAGGGGGAACAATCTCTAAAAGTCATAGAAATTTCATGAAAATTACACCATCAGATTCAGCGTATCAAAGGACCTTACTATAGAAGTTTCAAGCTCCTATAACGCGTTCATACGCGTTATAACGCGTTCACTTTGCGTTGGATGGAATTTCCACGAAGAAGCTTTCCGTGAAGGGGAGGGATATATTTCATAGAGAGTGAGTCAGATTTACCGGCATTATTTGAAAAACGAACAGAAATTATTCCATATATGAAGAGTTACCCCCTCCTCAATACCTTACTCTTTACGCTAAGGTTTGACTGTTTACTGAAACTAACTGAAACACGGGGGCCATTTATTTAGAATAGAAAGCTTTTTTTGAAGTGCTAACAGCTTTAGCGTAGAGAGCAAGGTACTGAGGAGGGGTCAACCCTACATATATGGAATAAATCTGCCTATAGTAATATACAAATTTTGTTTTAATTTTTCATGTACGCCGAGCAAATTTCGAAACTATATTAGTTGAAAAACTTTCAGAAACTAAATAAAAAAACGTTTTTTTAAACTGAAAATAAGGAGCGACATTAAAACTTAAAACGAACAGAAATTATTCCGTATATGAAAGGGACTGTCCCCTCTTCCACGCCTTGCTCCTTATGCTAAAGTTTTTATTGTTTTTAAAAGTAGAGTTGTGACAAAGAGTTAAAATTTAGCGTAAAGAGCGAGGCGTTAAGGAGGGGGCAGCCCCTTTCATATACGGAATAATTCCTGTTCATTTTAAGTTTTAATGTCGCTCCTTACTTTCAGTTAAAAGAAAGAAACTTGTTTTTTTAATTTATTGACTTACATAAACAAGTTTAAAAAGGACAGGTTTTTATTAAAAAACAAAGTTTTTTTGCATAAAAACAAACAATGACACTAAAACTTAAAAAAATGACACACTTATTCTAAATGTTTGTGGGCTGCTACTCTGTCAATCCCACTGTGCCTAACGTTAAAGTACGCCAACGTTAAGGTGCTCTAACGCCAGAAACACAAACGCTTGTGCTTTATGAGAGCATGGAAGAATGTGATACATAAGGCCTTTTCGTTTGTACAATTGTACAAATCTATTGTCTTTCAAATCGCTGAACTGAAAAGTTTACCTCGTAAAGCAAATGCATATGAAGTATTGTGATGCAGTTAAAATTTGACCCAAAGAGTGGGGGATCAAGGAGCTCAAAGCCTTCCCATTAGAATAACTAGTGCTTATATATCATAGCGACCCCACTCAAGGAGTAAAGTTAGGATAATCCTAATGAAATATGCCAAAATATTATGAGAATATAATACTTTACTAACAAAATTATGGAATCTATACAAGAAAATTATGGAAAGCAGGTGGTTCAGAACACATTATATTAAATACCTAACCTAACCAAAATACCAACTCTATATATGAAATATTTAATTAAAATATACCTACATAGTAGTTTATCTCGCTGAGCTAAAGCTAGTTATCTCAGAATGTAGCCAGACAAACCGGTTCTATTCAGATCAAGAGCTTGCGCGTGGTCCCTATAATACATAAAACCCAATGGCTTATTGTCTGTAAAATTTTTAAGGTCACTGTTTAAGTTCATTTAAAAAATACTTTTGCTTTTGAAACAATAAAAATAGACCAAACAAATATAATAAAAAGATATATATAAATAAAACGAATTGGGGATTTACGTTTTAATATAGTTTCAGGTTTGATTTCAGCCATAAACTGAACGTAAAGGCCACATGATGTATGTTTAATGCAAAACGAAAGGTCTAAAACTACCCCAAAGACAAAAAAGACAAATAAATGAGTCCATCAATTCTTCTTTTCTTTGTGATGCATTTACAAGGTATTATTTTCGTGGCTATGAAAATATTAGCTCAGGGTTACCGTGACTACGTTATATTTAATGATTCTCTGAAAACCTCTATTCTCCAAGTGAACAAAAGAGTCGATCTTTTTCCGAATGTCCTGAATTTGACATGAACAAATGTTACATTGCTCTCAAAGGAAACCAAATCCTATCACGCGAATTTCCACTAACGAACCCTGTCTCCAACTTCCTATCAGCTTTCAAAACAATCGGTGGTCTCTTTTATTTGGAATTCACCCAATCAGTCCCCCATGATTAAACATACCGACGGCAGGGGCTTAGACTAGGATCGAAACTAAGGTCACAGTGAGTGGTCGAATTGTAAATTTTCAAACACATTCCCTCGTCTCCATATGGAGAATTGACTTTTGCTTTGTAGTTAATCATATAAATAATACCGTGAGAAATCAAAACGCAAGAAATACAAAGCAAAATTTTTGTAATTGTTTTTTGCAATTACTTAAATAGGTGTTAAATTTGAAACATTTTTTTTTACCCAGTAATGTAAAAGAAAGGAATTCTAATGATCTGTCAGACTTCATTAATCAAATCAAGAGGATAAATAGCCGTATACTCCAGGATAAATACCTTCTAAATCCAGGATAAATACCTTCTAAAAAGGATTTAGCCAACATACTAGGGGAAAATCCACTAGAGTTGCACAAGTATGCATTAGAGGGGGAGCTCAAAATTCCCTATATTTCGCCTACTTTCAATCTTTTGTTCAATTTCAATTACTTTGCAAATTCACCCCCATAACTAAATTCTAACGTAAGTGGTTCAAGCGCTTATCAATATTCCTCTGAGAACCTCCACTGAGCCCCCTAGTTTATCTTTATCTACTGTGTGGCATTTTTAAAGGTATTAATTAAAAAAAAACGTTTTCCACAAAATAACTTTTTTCAAAGAAAAGTAAAGAACTTCATTAAACAAAAAATGAGCAAAAAGAATATCAAATAATCTACCAAGCGTGAAACTACCACAAATCAGAAATTAACATAAGTTGGGCTCAAAACCCCTATGCCTTCCCAAGGCCAGAACATAATTTGTACTTTACTAAAAATTTTGATTGGATGTGTTTGGGGAAAAGTTGGGGGGGGGGGGGGGGGGGGGTTAGTTGCCCTCAAGTCACTTTCGAGACTATTAAAAAGGGCACTAGCCCTTTGAATCTTCAAGCGAATGAGCCCTTTTTCAAGTTTCTACGACAAAGATTTCAATAAAAATTTATATGCCCCCAGGGCATAACTTATAACCCTTGCCCTAAAGACTGTGGGGTGAGTGTTCGAATCCAAGGTATACTTTCCTGAACTTTAAACTGCGTGGAACAAAATGGCTATCTCAAAATTTTGATTGGATGTTTTTGGGGAAATGGTGGGCGTGGAAGGAGTGTTAGTTGCCTTCCAATCACTTTCGACTACTAAAAAGGGCACTAGCAATTTCAATTTCCAATCGGATGAGCCCTTTTTGAAGTTTCTACGACAACGGTCTCTATAAACACCTTATATGCACCCAGGGCATAAATTACAACAATTACCCTAAGGGCTGTGAGGGTGGTTGTCATCCTCTAAGTCCTAATTTCCAGAACTTTCAACTACGTTAAACAAAATGGCTATCTCAAAATTTTGATTGTATGTGTCTGGGAAAATGGTGGGCGTGAGAGGGGCGTTAGTCGCTCTCCAATCACTTTCAACTATTAAAAAAGGCACTAGTCCTTTCAATTTCCAATCAAATGAGCCCTTTTGAAGTTTCTACGACAACGCTTTCATTAAAAACCTTATATGCTCCCAGGGCATACCTTACGACCCTTGCCTTGAGGGCTGGCGGGTTGTCATCCTCAAAGACCTAATTTCCAGAACTTTCTGCTATGTTGAACAAAATAGCTATCTGAAAATTTTGGTTGGATGTGTTTGCGGGAATAATGGGCGTGAGAGGGGGGTTAGTTATCTCCAATCGCTTTCAACTATTAAAAAGGGCACTAGCCCTCTCAATTCTCAATTGAATGAGCCGCTTTTGAAGTTTTTACGACAAATCTATCTATAAAAACCTTATATGACCCCAGGACATAACTTAAAACCTTTGCCCTGAGGGCTCTGGGGGTATGTCATCCTTAAATACATAATTTCCAGAACTTTCAACTACGTTCAACAAAATAGCTATCTCTAAGCTTTGATTGAGTGTGTTTGGGGAAAAGGTGGGCGTGAGAGGGGGTTTAATTACTCTCCACTCACTTTCGACTATTACAAAGGGCAATTTCAATTCCCAATCAAATGAGCCCTTTTTGAAATTTCTACAACAACTTTCTATATAAACCTTATATGCCGCCAGGGCATAACTTACAACCCTTGCACTGAGGGCTCTGATGGGTTTATCATCCTAAAATACCTAATTTACAGAGCTTTCGACTACGTTGAACAAAATGGATATCTCAAAATTTTGATTGGATGTGTTTGGGGAAATGGTGGGGGTGAGAGGGGGTTAGTTGCCCTTCAATCACTTTCGACTATTAAAAAGGCACTAGCCCTTTCAATTTCCAATTGAATGAGTCCTTTTGGAAGTTTCTACAACATCGCTTTCTGTATAAGCCTTGTATGCCCCCAGGGAATAACTTACGACCCTTGCCCTGAGGGCTGTGGGGACGGAGGGGTTGTCATCCATAAAGACCTAATTTCCAAAACTTTCAACTACGTTGAATAAAATGGCTATCTTAAAATGTTGATTGGATGTGTTTGGGGAAAAGGTGGGCGTGAGAGGGGGGTTAGTTGCCCTCAAATCACTTTCGAGACTATTAAAAAGGGCACTAGCCCTTTGAATTTTCAATCGATTGAGCCCCTTTTCAATTTTCTACGACAGAGATTCAATAAAAACTTATATACCCCCAGGGCATAGCTTATAACCCTTGCCCTGAAGACTGTGGGGTGAGTGTTCTAATCAAAAGTATAATTTCCTCAACTCTAAACTGCGTGGAACAAAATGGCTAATATAAACTGCGAGGGCTCTGATGGGTTTAGTATCCTAAAAGACCTAATTTCCTGAACTTTCGACTCCGTCGAACAAAATGGATATCTCAAAATTTTGATTGAATGTTTTTGGGGAAATAGTGGGCTTGGAAGAGGTTTTAGTTGCCTTCCAATCACTTTCGACTATTAAAACGGGCACTAGCCATTTCAATTTCGAATCGAATGAGCCCTTTTTGAAGTTTTTAGGACAACGCTTTCTATAAAAACCTTATTTGCTCCCAGGGCATAACTTATAACCCTTGGCCTGAGGAATGTGGGGGGGGGGAGGTTGTCATCCTAAAATACCTAATTTCCAGAACTTTCAACTACGTTAAACAGAATGGCTATCTCAAAATTTCGATTGGATTTGTTTGGGGGAAAGATGGGCGTGAGAGGGGGGGGGGTAGTTGCCCTCCAAACACTTTCGACTATTAAAAAGGGCACTAGCCCTTTGAATTTCCAATCGAATGAGCCTTTTTTGAAGTTTCTACGACAACGCTTTCTATAAAAACCTAATATGCCCCCAGGGCATAACTTAAAACCCTTGCCCTGAGGGCTGTGGGGGAGTGTCCTCAAAAGCATAATTTCTATCTGGAAATCAACTACACTGAACAAAAGTGCTATCTCAAAATTTGATGGGGTTTGTTTTGGAAAATGGTGGACGTGGAAGGGGTGTTAGTTGCCTTCCATGCCTCCCAATTAAAAATGTCACTAGCCATTCAAATTTCCAATCGAATGAACCCTTTTCGAAGTTTCTACGACAACTCCTTCGATACGAAGTGCCCTGGTCCGGAAAAAAAAATAATACATTGTTCCAACATCGTTATTTGCTTAGGCAGCGCTTTTGCGCTGCCTATGATTCCCTCTTTTTCAATCCTCAAGAGAAAAAAAAACTCTTGAACAAAAATGAATATTTAAAACCTGAACACACATATAAGAAAGAGAAGGGAAATTGACCCAAACCGTCTGCCTTCGATTTGTCCTGATTTCTATTATTTACGATAAATGTGAAGTAAAAGCGTTAAACTCGTTTGATTTTGGACAGTTGACCCGAATTGGGGTCATAGCAAGTGGTCAATTCTGCGCAAAAATTTTATTTTTACGTTTATTTGCAATATTCTAAATAATTCTAAGAAAAACTGATGATTCAAAAAATTAAAAGGATAGTGAGAAATCTTAAATAGGGGACTAGTTCCAAAATGGAGGATGGTCTATCAGACACTAGGCGATGCTAAAGAAGTAAATTAATCGTACAATAGAATATCGATTTTTATGTAGATTTTTTCCCTTTTTCTCAGCAACAAAACCGTCCGGATACGCAATTTTTTTGGGTCGGTTGTCACCAGAATCCCATTTTACGTCAGATCTGTAGTTTCGGGGAGGGGTAGGGGTATTGGTGTAAATATTATTATATAACCATTATACACTAAAAAAGTAACCAAAATTACCCTATTTGTCCGAATGAGTTTACTATATATTTGTTTCCTAAGTTGGGTTGCAAATTTTTTGGAACACAGCTAGATTTTAATTGAATATTCTCACTTTTTTTAATATTCCTTTGATGATGTTGTTTATGCCTTAAAGCAAAAAATAAAGTTTTTCGAAAATTTCTCATATAAAAGATTCTAGTGAGGAGAGGGTAAAAATCGTACAAAAGCACTTAGTGTCTGAGACTGATAATTTTGGGGTCTGAATATTCATTACAAAGCTATTTAATTTTGTTCAACTACAGTTTGTATAAAACACGGAACAAATAATAATAATAAAAAAAAATCCAAAACAGTAACATATTGAGTTCGTATTGTAACGTTATATCAGCCAGAATATAGAATACTAAAACATTCATTTCGACAATACTCTATACGGAGGGAGCTACCATGAAGCTTTGTAGCTTGGTTTTTACTCAAAGAGTCTTGATTTTAAATAAAGTGTTTGAGGATTGCAGAAAGCATATATTATTAGTTTGCTTGTGAATAAGACGTGAGCCTTTGCTTTATCTTGAGTTCAGGCCATAGTCCTTGTCCCCGCTTTCGTTGGACGCTCATTGAAATTACAATAAGGTGAGAAGTAGAAGGCATCTTTGTAGCCTAATATGGTTCCATGCTTGATTTCAATATACTAGACGTTGGCAAACTGATTTCAAGCTACCTTTACCCATTATTTACGACACAGTGTTAAAACGGTGTTCAAGAATATGTCGCAGGCTAAGGATCTAGTCGCGGCATCTAGTTTGTTTGGTCTCATCCACATCTACTGCCTTTCGGGGATAATTCTGAGTAGCTCGGCAGGAATGCCATCGATTCCCGGACTTCTGCGATCTTTCAGAACCTTCATCGCCTAGTTTGCTCCAGTTTTGGCCCATAAAAAAACGAACAACTGGTTTCAAAGATGCACGGAAGATAATACGCTATGTTTTTTTTTTCTTAAATTTCAGTAACATGACAGGTATTTTGGAGATTTAAATGTCTCCTGTTCAAGCATAATTACCCTATGAATTATGGATCTATCCGCAGTTGTATGTGTATGAGAAACCGGTACACGTGAAGGATTTTGTTTCGGATAGGGGGAGGGAGTTATGAAACTTGGATAAAAAAGTAAACTGGCGAATTATATGTAAAATATAAAAATATTTAGGAACAAATTTGGAAAATATTGAGATTTTTTGGGGGAGGGGGCATTGTCGGAACCCCACCTGCGTAAGTGCCTGTAGCGAAGGATAAACAGGTAGCTATGAATTTGAATAAACGTTGTTCAGCACAATAATTATCAGTTAAAAAAGCAAAAACTGTATTTTTCCAATTGAAAAATTCCGCCTCGATGGGACATCAATAAACCTCCTTTCCCAAAATACTATTTATGGCTTAAAGTCAAGGCCATATCCAGGGGGTTAGGGAGTTTTACCCCCCCCCCCCCCCCAAAAAAAAAAAATCCTTTTGTTACCCCCCGCCCCATACGGCGCTGCGTAAAGTATCTCAGTTGTGCCTAAAAATGATCAGTAAACAAACACAATTGTGTCATTGATCATTTATTAGTTAAATTTTGAAGAACACCTGTTTGGCTGTATTGGTTCCACTGATCAAGTGCTGTATCTATACTCCCAGTGTAGCATAGCAAATAAGCTAAGAACCCCTAATGATCGTTTACCGTAAACAAAACTAGCGTGGCATTTAAAAAGCGAAAACCTGTTTCGCTTTTTAAATAAACCAGTCAGAAATTAGGCAACTGGTTTGGTTTACTATCAGTGTCAATGCCATTTTGAAAGAACATTTTGACAAGACTTCGTAATTAGGATGGATTATGAAAATTCAGCTGTGGTGCCCCAGTTGCCGATTTTTTGTACAAAATTGCATATGTAAAATAATTTACGATTTCATAATAACGCCCATATTTTTACAAATAATACCTCGGTGGGGGGGGGGGCGGGTCTCAAGCTCGAGGGGAGGAAGAGGGCGAAAGGCAGACAAACAAATGGAAAATAGTAAAATTATGAGAGCTGAGGTTTCGGTGATCTATCCACGAAAATACGGAACTTCCAAATTTCCCTGAAAAGTTTGTCATGGATGCGCGCTCTTTTTTTCCTTCAGGGCGACCGACCATAAAACCAGGGTTAAATCTTCATCGAAAATTTTAAATTGTATTGCCCTTTCTGTTCTTTGTGACGAAGGAGATAAGACCACAGAAAAGTGTCAGTTTTTGCCTTTTTTACTATAAAAAAAAAAAAAAAAAAACCGTGAATAGCGCCAAAGTATTTTCGATTAAAAACTGTGCAATAGCCTGGCTTAGGGCTATCATAAATCTATGTCTAAGACGTATGTCATTTCCCTATGTCCCTGTCATCACAATAGATACTGCTCATGGGCGCCCATATGGGAGGGGCAGGGGGGGGGGGCTTTTGCCCCCCCCCCTGGGGGGGGGGGGGGGGCGGGTAGTTTTTTGTTTTGCGGGTTGTTTTTATTTGCCTTTAAAAGTAGAATTTAGACGATGTTTGCCCCCCCCTGGAATTCAGCTTATGGGCCCCCATGATACTGCTTTCCCCCTAAAACGGATTTTCAATGCCTGAATTTTTTCAAATTTCGGTAAGAGGTTCTTTTGGTCAATATATAATTGGCAGGGAATTTTTTTCCTTGGCCTTTAATTCTTTCAAGCTGTCTGATTTTAGTTGCACATATTGACCGTTAAAATTTGTCTCAAATATAATTTAATAAACAAAAAAAACACAGTTTTTCTCAAATTCCCCAGTTAAATTCCCCTGGAACCAGGGGAAATTATATACATACAATACAATAATTATAATACACCTGTTTGAACACAACTGCTTAATGTACAAATTTCATAACATAGTGCCCTTTCCCCAGGAGCTGGGGGGGGGTCATATCATCCCTAAGGGCATAGTTCATGGTCTTTTTGACTATGCTGAATAAAATTGCTATCTCAAAATTTTGATTGGACGATTTTGAAAAAAGGGCGTGAGAGGAGGCCTAGCTGCCCTTCAGTATTTTTGGTGACTTAAAAAGGGTGCTAGAACTTTTAATTTCCGTTCTAATGAGCCCTCTCCCGGGGTATTTATGACCAATGATTTTACACGATCCCCACTGGTAAAAAAAACACGAATCTGTCACTTTTCTTCTGACAAAAATGCAATATTCCACATTTTTGCAGACGAGAGCTTGAAACCTTCACAATAGGGTACTCTGATACCCTGAATCTGATGGTGTGATTTTCATTAAGATTCCATGTATTTTTTTTTTTTTTTTTTTTTGGTCTTTCCCTCCTTTTTCGAAAATCAAGCAAATATTTTCAGATCCGTAGCTCTCTATGATTAATACTAAACTTAATAAATCTTATGCATTTGAATTTAGCATAAAAAACCAATTCTTTTGATGTATCTATTGAAATAAAGATTTCTTTTGGTAGAGTTTCGGTTACTATTGAGCCGAGTCGCTCCTTCCTTATAGTTCCTTACTTACGCTCCTTACGTTACCACCAAATGTTTCATAAACAACCTCAAATGAGCGTGAATGAACAGAGGCCGCCCTACTAAAGATTGCCTAGTTTAAAACAAACATAGCTACATAAATCATTTTATTTTCATTACATTCTAATGAAAAACTTAAATTTTTGCATAAAGAACAGGGAAGTAAGGGGAGTGGTAGTCTATCTCAAAAGTAGGATTAATCTCTGTTCGTGGTAATTTTGAATATTTATCGAAGTTGTGGTTCCACGTATCCAGCGACAAATAGAGAATTGACTTCTTTGGGGGGGGGGGGGGGGGGCCCCCCAAAAAATAATTTCCCCCCCGTAATTTTGTCCCCCCGCCCCCCACAGTTAGTGCACCCTTTGAACTGGGGGGGGGTGGGGGCACCTACTTCTTAAAATTACCCCCTGGATCCATCCTTGCACGTATCTACAAAACTTGTTAGCAGCAATCATTTGTAAATGCTTGAATATACAAGACGAACACATGCCTTAAATCAATTGGCAGAGTCAGCGAGCTGCCGGTTCCACCGTACATTAGATCCTTAGCGGAAGCTCACAAGCAGCCACACAAAAAATATTAGAGGGCTCAGGAGAAAAAAATAATACCTAATCTTAGCATGCAAAAATTTGTTTAACTAAAACAAATTCACTGAACCGTTTCTCTTTTTTTTTCTCCTTCTTTTTTTCTCGTAACTAAAGGGGTACTGGAAAGTGGGACACACCTATTTGAAAAAAAAAATCCACGATGAAGATCCGAAATAGTGTGACAACGGCAACAGTTTCACACTCTACTCACTAAACTAACACTGCCTACGTAATATTGTTTGTTTATATTTTGCTGTTCTCAATCACTCACAAAGTGACAGAAATGCCAAATCAAGGCCGTATCCAGGGGGGAGGGGGGTTACCCGGTTTGAACCCCCTCCCCCCCCCCTCCCGAAATTTTTGACCGAGTCGAAAATTAGTCTAAAAAATACCTGTAAAGACAAAACCTTACCAGAAAAAAGATGCTATAAAAAAAAAAATCGGGAAAAAATCGGGTAAACCCCCCCCCCCGCCACCAACAAAAATCCTGGATACCTGCTTGTGCCCCTTTGCTATGGTTTATCAAGTTGGGAGCTCAAAACTATCTGTTGAGGGTTTCAGACAATGCCAATTCGATTTGATATCCTGGAATTCATATTCCCTGGCATTTTGACCCTCTTCGGGCAAAAATTGATGTTTTGAGACGGAAAATGGTAAAAAGACCATTGTGCTGCGGTTTATGAAGACTGGGGCCTCGTAACCACCTTCCCCCCCCTTTTAGAGTTAATATAATGAAAAAATGATTGATTATTTCAGAAATGTTATGCTCAAGGGATTTAGATTTGGTTGCAAAAATTGGAAGAAAGGTCACTTCGCTGTGGCACCATCTCTTTTGTTAGTTCAAGAGGATCACTAGATAAACTGATTTAGCCATCTACGATGACTGATTCGATGTGATCACCCCTGGAAAAAAATGAGACACATAATTGCTTTCCCTGGAAAAAAATGAGACCCACAAGTGCTTTACATGCAAAAATAGACTTTTCTCGTTGTTCAAGGTGGGGGGGGGGGCAATTCTTCCATGCAGGGTTTTCGACCATGTTGATTTCAAAAGTGTTATTATCATTTCGATTTAACACCATTTTTGAAAGATTTCAGCCCTTCTTTGCGATTCCTATAAATTCGTTTTTGCAAAACATTTTAGTATTAAAATTAATAGAAATAATAATTACCATTCGTGAATCAGCGACAAATTGTAATTTTTCACTAGACGGTTTATATTAAACCGCATTTTAAACTTTTGGTTACTATGGCCCGTCGTTCGTTCTTTATTAGGCTGTAGCTATGGCTGCAACCATGGTTTTAGGAAAAGGGGCTTGGTCTACGCTTAAGATTTGGCCCACACGATGGAACTTAGTGATAGCCCACGAAGTACTTAGTCCTCTTTAGTTTGAAGAATAGCTTTATGATAGAAAAGAACTTCATTTCTTCTCACTATTGACAATAAGCAATATTCGTATTTGTATCCATGGTCTTTGGTTTTTGAGTGGTAACTGACAAATCAGCAGGATTTGACAATTTTAGAAGTGGTCTAAGGGGAATTAATCTAATCAAGTATCTAGGGGAACCATTCTAAAAGAAAAGGCACAATTTAGTGGAAAAGATTTGAGAGATTTCTAGTGTCGTTCAAATTTACTTTCCGATGAAGAGTTCAAAGAAGGATTTCAGGGTGACTGATTATTTTAGAAATCGGGAACTGTATTTCCAGCCACATATAAAGGCAATGTGGATTAGGTAATCCCTATTTAAAACAGCTGGAGCCCTGCACCAGATGTTAGGTTGATTATATACCCTTCGTATGACAATTAGTTCTGATGTTTTTTATAGTATACATTTTAAATTCATTGCTGTTTCACAAGGAAAAAAGGAAAACCAGGCGCAGGCATAATCAGGGCAAGTTATGACCCTTTTTGGCCATAATTGACTAAGCTATTTCAAATATCTGACTATTTTAAATATTAGAAGGTTTATGTTGGATATATAAAATGACCTTGAATTAGTTCTCGCTGTTTCATAAGAGATGGGATCAGCAGTACTCAGTTCATGGAAATGTCTATTTTGTACCAAATATAGTGTATCTGTGGGATGTTTTATTGCTCTGTTTTCAGGGCCGGATTATCTTTGGCACACCTAGGCCCAAGTATTTCTGGCACCCCTAGGCCCAATTATTTCTGGCACCCCTAGGCCCAAGCGATTTACAGGAAAATTCCAGAAATTTGGGGATAGTCGAAGTCGAACAGAAGGCAACTGATGAGTGATGAGCCAAAAGTAATGCAAGAGAGGTGATACCGAGCTCTCTACTGCCATTCTTCGGAGACATCTGACAGTTCATAAGTAGCCAGAGAATTCCTGTGTTGTTTTAAAATTGCTTTCCTGTGAATAGGCAGTGCAGCAGCAAAGTGCACCTGGCATTTTGGTGATAAATCGCACCTGTCGAGTCTTTGTTAAGATAAAAAAATCTCTCAATTTTTTTGTGCTCCTCCGCATTGTGTGCCGATGGGCCCGGGCCTATGCGTAAATCCTGGCTTGACCCTTTTATTCAAAAGAAATCTGCGGTACGCAAAAATTTTCTAGAAGCTTATGGTGATAATGCTCTTTAGACCCGCCACGCACAGACTGGAGACGGGTTTCGACGTTTGGAACATAAGGATTTTGATCTTGAGGAAAGGAGCTTTCTGTCGCACCAAAAAAGTTTAAAGACAGCGAATTGGAGAAATTGCTTGATCGATAACATATCGAACGCTAGTATTTTTGATTGTTTTGTCCCTTCTCGTTCCATAGAGCCTTAAGGACCCTAGGTTGTTAAACAAATAAATGAAATGTACATGTAACCTATCAATTGACACCCAAAAGAAGGGGTGGATTCGTTCTGACTTATTACCTATCCAAAGGTCTATGATAAAAAGCCTAAGAAAAAATATGCCTATCAAAGTGCATCTTTCCAAAATATACAAATGTGTGGCACTTATTCAATTTTTTTTATTTCTATGCCTCCTACCCGGAGAATTTTTTGCTGACTTACAATCTCCTCTGTATTGTTGATGACTTTATCTTTATTATCTCATTTACAAGATTTAATCAATAAACAATATTCTTCAGGCACCCTTTCAAGAGCTTTTGATTTGGGGAAAAGGTAGCACAAGTTGACAAGAAATCCTTGAAAATTTTAGGCAAGAGGTTTAAAATAGGATAATTTCTGGGTCATTGCACATTACTCCTCCTTTAGTTTCTGGGGTTTCGTCTTGGCATTTTAAGCACTCAAGGCTCTAGAATTATGCCAAAGGAGCCTTCATTACGGACATAGCCAAGATCTTGTTTTAGAAATGGCCAGCACAACCCATTAGGGCAACCATGGAAAAGATGTTTTTGCCATTATAGGATCAGTATATTATCATATTTTGAGAAATCAAACCACAAAAAAACGGTTCCACCCCAGGGTCAAATAGCCAGAAAACAAAAATACATTTTCAATGGAACTGTGCGCTTTGAACCACGTATCTGCACAGGAAACGGTCCAAATGACCTCCTAAGAAAATTTAGGAAACAATGGTATAATGATGCCGTTAAGAGGTTTAGCGCTGTCCCTCTTAAAAACCTATAATAATACATAACTAAATATTATGTTCTGTCTACTCATTATATATGCATACTTTTATTTAGGTGGGCAGGGCAGGGGGTGCAGGAGTTTTCAAAAACACTTGAGCTTAACTTGAATAGGATTAGAAGAAATCATGAAAATTTTATAATATTACTGAGAAGGGTTATGTTATAATATTACTAAGAAGGGCTTATAATCCCCCTTTTCTGGATACGTCTCCTGCATACAAAAATCTTAAAAAAATAACTAATGATATACTTTTCAACCTTCACCTTTTCGAAATTCAACAGGGCAAAGGAAGTTCTCCTAATCGTGCCAACCTGTCATTTCAAATTAACGGTGAAATAACGCTAATTCAGGAAATTCCTTTTTCATTTAATTTTATTACTTTCATTCAGTCATAAAGCATTTTGCAACAGGGAAAAACATGAGATAGGGAAAATCGTAAAATAAACATCAGGAAACCATGCTGGGCTCCACCAGATAAAGTTTCAAACTTAAGTGCTGTTAAAATCAAGTTAAAATGATCAAATCGGCAAAACAAGAATATAAACGGAAAATTGCATTCAAATATTTTTTTTATTACACAAGCTTGTCGATGACGTTTATTTTGCTAAACCATTTACCAAGGATCTATTATTCATGTGAAAACACAATTCCGGCGCAATCATAGCTACGCAGTCAGCTATGAGGTTCTCATCTCTTGAGGGTCTCGACCCTCACCCTCTATAATCTTGACCTTAGAGTGGGCCTTTGACCTCTGAGGGTAGATTACAATGTTATTTGTACACCAACAGAAACACCAAGAATCAGTGTTTCTTATTTTGAACAATCTCATGACAGAATTGAGAAGACAATGCACGTAATTTGTAAAAGATATAAATAAATAGGAAAACGTACAAAATATGAGAGACTAATGAGCATTTTTGTGAAAACAGTGAATAAGACGCAATCCAAGTGAATATTTCGGATATATGTCTAACAGTTGTTTTCAGCGGAATATAATGCAAACGTTAAAAGAAAAAACCCCAATAAGAATCGCATGCACACAAAAATTCTTTGGTCAAATAACGCTGAATAACGCTGAAACCACATATGTTTCATGATAGAAATTCAGTGCGGTCTGAGTCATTAAATAGTAAGACAATAAGAATAACAATTATTTTAATGTTTTATTTAATGCCTCTCAACTAGAAAAGAGAGGAACAGTGTATTAGAACAAAAAGAATAAAACGCAGCAGTATTACCAGATAGTTTTTTTCAGATTACAACAGGAACTATCATACTTAAATACGTTGGCTTTCTTTTTTCGGGGTTTATATTCTCTTACCGTGAAACCAGTCATGTTTGTCAGAGTGGGGAAAATTAAACCCCCAGTATCATTATCTTAGACCAGTAAGCTTGTGCCCTGTCTAGTACATGCTCATATACGGTGGGTATTAACAGTGTACCATCAATATCAACTTTGAACCAGCAGCTGTGTGGAATGACCTTTAATTTGATGAGAATGATTGTATGACATCACTTTCAACTAATGAGAAACGGTTTCTACTTACGCAGAGGTATTGAAAGCAAAACTAGTATTTTATGCCTTTAGTCAAAACGTCACTAAGAACCAATGAAAACCCCTCTGTCTCAAGTAAAATCCGAATTCAATTTTACTGTTGGTTCAAATTTGAGGCAGATGGTTCAAATTTGAGAAAAATTGCCAAAATAAAAATACTGAGGTGTTATGTAAATGAGATTGACGGACCATCATTGCAACCCTGTACGAATACATTTATTCAGGGAGGGTCACTAGAAATTTTTATGGGTAGGGGTCATGGTAGGCAAATAAAACAGTGAAAAAAAAGTTTCACACAGAATTGTATGAAAATTATAAGAAAATATTAGGAAAAAGTAGAATTAAAAAATTGACAAAGAGCTTCAACACTATACATCGCAAGATCTTTTGCCGTTGCTATAACTTGGTTTAGACATCTGTGGTTTACGTTTTTTGAAACCATTAGACTTTTCAGAAGGCAATTTATTAGTTGCTATACGGGAATTCCTCACACATAACTTGGTATGGTTGGCTTTGAAATTTTCGCTCAATCAGGGGATCAGCAGACTGTATCAAGTAGATAGTAGCTCTTATTCTTAATTAAATAAAAAAAACAAGTTTTTTTAACTGAAAGTAAGGAGCGACATTAAAACTTAAAACAGAACAGAAACTATTCCGTATATGAAAGGGACTGTCCCCTCCTCAACGCCTTGCTCTTTACGCTAAAGTTTGACTTTCTCACAACTCTATTTTTTTTAAACAATAAAAAACTTTAGCGTAAAGAGCAAGGCGTTGAGGAGGGGACAGCCCCTTTCATATACGGAATAATTTCTGTTCGTTTTAAGTTTTAATGTAGCTCCTTACTTTCAGTTAAAAAAAACTTGTTTTTTTTATAATTTTTGAACGTTTTTGAATAAATGCAGGTTTTGATCTTGGCTCACAGTACATGAATAATTAAAACAAAATTTTCATATTAATTTACTTTTATTCCCCCTGAAAACGTCTGTATACTTCCCAATAACCAATACTATATGTTAACATTGGGTAAAGTTCATAACTTTCAGCCCTCCCCCTGGGGGCTTCGAGGGATTAAATCATCCTAAAAGACATAGTTATAATATTTTCGACCATGCTGAACAAAATGGCTGTCTCAAAATTTTGATCGGGTGACTTTGGGAAAAAAAATGAGCGTAGGAGGGGGCCTAGTTGCCCTCCATTTTTTGGTCACTTAAAAAGGGCACTAGAACTTTTAATTTTCGTTCCAATGAGCCCTCCCACGATATTCTAGGACCACTGGGTCGATACGATCACCCCTGGGAAAAAGAAAAAAAACAAATAAACACGCATCCATGATCTTTCTTCTGGCAAAAAATGGAAAATTCCACATTTTTGTAGATAGGAGCTTGAAACCTTTACAGTAGGGTTCTCTGATACGCTGAATATGATGGTGTGATTTTCCTTAAAGTTCTATAATTTTCAAGGGGTCTTTCTCCCTTTTTTCGAAAATCAGCCAAATTTTCTCAGGCGCGTAACTGTTGATGGGTAAGATTAAACTTGATGAAACTTATATATTTGAAATCAAAATCAAAATCTGATTCTTTTGATGTATCTATTGATATCAAAATTCCGTTTTTTAGAGTTTCGGTTACCATTGAGCCGGGTCGCTCCTTACTTACAGTTCGTTACCACGAACTGTTTGATACATAGATGCTCTTATAATAAAATTGATTTAAGAAAAAAAGTTTTTCGGAGGGAATTAAAGGGCGATGCTAGAACTTAAAACGAACAAAAATTATTACTTTAAGGTCTATATAACATATATCAATAAAACCAGTACAAGAAAAACAACAACTGATGTTATTTGCCTATGCTTGTAGAATTAAAACAACTAGGGCTTTACTGAAAACGCAAAACTGTATAGGAGCTTTGGTACAGTAATAGTAAACAATTTAAGGACATTTTTTACAGTATAAAAATAAAGCATTTTAGTGATATTTCATGATTATTTTGAAGACAAGCTTGAAGTGAAGCCATCTTGATAGTATTAGGACTATAGACTACCTTTAGAATTTATATCATAACATGAATTTCTCCGTTGTATAGAGAGAATAAACGGATTTCCAGAGTTCAAATTATGGTGTATTTGTTCTTCATTTCGAGTAACACTAAAGCCTGTTTTTTTTATAAATTAAAATCGTATGCTACTCACTATTGGGATTATCAAACATTTCGTGGTAACGAACTGTAAGTAAGGAGCGACCCGGCTCAATAGTAACCGAAACTCTAAAAACAGAATTGTGATACCAATAGATACATCAGAAGAATCAAATTTTTGTGCTGATTTCAAATACAGAAGTTTCATCAAGTTTAGTCTTACCCATCAAAAGTTACGCGCCTGAGAAAAATTTGCCTTATTTTCAAAAAAAGGGGGAAACAACCCCTAAGAGCCATAGAACCATAGAATCTTAATGAAAATCACACCATCAGATTCAGCGTATCAGAGAACCCTACTATAGAGGTTTCAAGCTCCTATCTGCAAAAATGGGGAATTTTGCATTTTTTGCCAGAAGAAAGATCACGGATGTGTGTTTATTTGTTTTTTTTTTCTTTTTCCCAGGGGTGATCGTATCGATCCAGTGGTTTTAGAATATCGTGAGAGGACTCATTCGAACGGACTTTAAAAGCTCTAGTGCCCTTTTTAAGAGACCAAAAAAATTGGAGGGCAACTTGGCCCCCTCCCACGCTCATATTTTTCCCCAAGTCACCCAATCAAAATTTTGAGATAGCCATTTTGTTCCGCATAGTTGAAAATCTAATTAATATGTCTTTGAGGATGACTTAATCCCCCAAAGTTCCCGGAGGAAGGGCTGCAAGTCATAAACTTTACCCATTGTTTACATATAGTATTGGCTATTGGGAAGTATACAGACGTTTTCAGGAGGAATTTTTTTTCTAGTGGGAGGTCGAGGCTGGAGTAGGGGTTACGGGGGAGGATCTTTCCATGGAGGATATTTCCTTGGGGAAAAAGACATTTCTATGAAGGGGGCGCCAGATTTCCCAGCATTATTAAAAAAACGATCAGAAATTAAATAAAACACAAGTTTTTTTCAGCTGAAAGTAAGGAGCAACATTAAAACGAATATAAATTACTACGTATATGAGGGGGTCCGCCCCCTTGTCAATACCTCGCTCTTTACGCTAAAGTTTTTTTAGTACTTGCAAAAGAGATATCTATTCTAATTAACCGGCCATTGTGATTCAGGGGTTTGTGATTCGAACAAAATTCGAACTTTAGCGTAAAGAGCGAGGTATTAACTTGGGAGTGAACTCCCTAATATACGTAATAAAAACATACGAATATAGAAATTTGTTACGTAAGTTAATTCGTAAATTATGTCAGAACAAAATTTCAAGAAAGCTATTTAGCCAAAAAAAGAAAAATTTATATACGAATTTCGTTTTAATTATTCATGTACGGTGAGCCAAAATCAAAGCTGCATTAATTCAAAAAAGTTCAGAAATTAACTAAAAAAAACAAGTTTTTTTTAACTGAAAGTAAGGAGCGACATTAAAACTTAAAACGAACAGAAATTATTCCGTATATGAAAGGGGCTGTCCCCTCCTCAACGCCTCGCTCTTTACGCTAAAATTTGGCTCTGTCTCACAACTTTATTTTTTAAAACAATAAAAAACATTAACGTAAAGAGCGAGGCGTTGAGGAGGGGACAACCCCTTTCATATACGGAAAAATTTCTGTTCGTTTGGTTTATTTGTATTAGTTTTACTAATATATGTTAGATAGACCGTGAAGTAATAATTTTGTTCTTTTGAAGTTCCAACTTCGCGCTTTAATTTCCTCAGAAAAACTTTTTCTTAAATTAATCTTTGCTAATTTTTAATTAAAAAGATTGTTAATTAGAAATATCAGTCGCCCACTCGCTTGCCAATCCTGTGGACATCGTCGGTCACAAATCATTGAATTATTTTTGGTCTCCAATTGCCTTCAAATGGCAAACAAAACTGAGGGACTATCTAAATTACCCTTATTGTATGACTATCTGCCTTAGTTCTGCCCTAGGATGATAGACTGTTATCAAGAAGTGAAAATGATCATTTTTATACAATTTTGAAAAAGTTATGCCAGCTTTCCCTCTCACGGAAACTATCTAGCTCTCAAGCCTTTCATCACAAAAGGACTGCATAAGATTTATAAGTTCAATTTCCTCATTCATGTAGTATAGTTCCGACTTTTTTCGAACTAGCAAGAAGGCTTTTTTCGCTCTTCTATATCAAAATTGAACTATATCAAACTAAGAATTAACTCCTAAGAGTAGTGTCGCACATCGATTTCCTTGCTATTCTAGAAGTAACTATTTTTCTCAAATATTTTCGAGGTTTTCAAAACGTAAGCATAATTTCTGTATCTTTCATTAAGTTTCGTGAAATTATACCATATAACCTGACTTTGAAGCAAATAAGTTTCTATTGTTCATTTTTAATGGGTTACCAATACAGCCTTACACGTTCATCGTCCCCATCATTCAATTCAAATTATTGGCTCCGAATTTACCTTCTCGATACCATAAAATGCAGTAATACGAGGGGTATTCCAAAAATACGTGAAAGTTTTGTCAACAAGATAATGGCAACCATTTTCTGTGACTGTGAAGGAGTTGTACTTGATTGCTTTTTAGAAGGATGAAGGGGTCTCTGAATTTCCCGAAATGTAGTCTAAAAGGATGGAAGCATCACCTGGACAAGTGATTTGGCATCGGAGGAGGTTAATGTTGAAAAATCCATTGTAACAATGAGTGTTGTAATCCATTGTATGTTGAAAGATCCATTGTAATAGAAAAATCATTAAACAATTACAAAATTCTGCATATTTTTTAATGCCCTTGTATAGTCAGAAATATGGACCATATTTGTATTGAACCAGTTGAGTATCAAACAGTTCGTGGTAACGAACTGTAAGTAAGGAGCGACCCGGCTCAATGGTAGCCGAAACTCTGGAAAACGGTATTTTGATACAAATAGACACATTAAAAGAATTATATTTTAATGCTGATTTCAAATATACAAGTTTCATCAAGTTTAATCCTACCCATCAAAAGTTACGCGCCTGAGAAAATTTGGCTGATTTTCGAAAAAAGGGGGAAAGACCCCCTAAAAGTTATAGAACCTTAATGAAAATCACACCATCATATTCCGCGTATCAGAGAACCCTACTGTAGAGGTTTCAAGCTCCTATCTACAAAAAGGTGGAATTTTGCATTTTTTGCCAGAAGAAAGATCACGGGTGCGTGTTAATTTGTTTGTTGTTTTTTTTCCCAGGGGTGATCGTATCGACCCAGTGGTCCTAGAATATCGTGGGAGGGCTCATTAGAATGAAAATTAAAATTTCTAGTGCCCTTTTTAAGTGACAAAAAAAAATGGAGGGCAACTAGGCCCCCTCCCACGCTCATTTTTTTCCCAAAGTCACCTGATCAAAATTTTGAGATAGCAATTTTGTTCAGCATGTTCGAAAATATTATAAGTATATCTTTTAGGATGACTTAATGCCCCAGCGTTCCCGGAGGGGGGGCTGAAAGTTATGAACTTTACCCAATGTTAACATATAGTATTGGTTATTGGGAAGTATACAGACGTTTTCAGGGGAGATTTCTCCTGGTAGTGGGGAGGGGGGGGGGGTGATGGTTCGGGGGTTATTTGGGAGGATCTTTCCATGAAGGAAGTTTTCATGGGGGATGAGAAATTGCTATGAAGGGGACGCCGGACTTCCCAGCATTATTTAAAAAAAGATCAGAAATTAAATATGAAAAAACAAGTTTTTCAACTGCAACAGCAGCAACATCAAAACTTTAAACGAACAGAAAATATTACATATATGATTGGGTTCACCCCCTAGTCAATACCTCACTCTTTAAGCCAAATATTTTTTAGTACTTTCATAAGAGTTATTTATTCTAATTAACGGCCTTAGTGATTAAGCGGTCATTTTTAAAGAATTGGAACAAAATTCAAACTTTCGCTTAAGGAGCAAGGTATTGACTGGGGGGCGAACCCCCTAATATACGTATTAAAAATATATGAATATAGAAGTTCGTTACGAAAGTTAATTCGTAAGTTACGTATATATATTACTAATAAGAACGTTCCTAAGTAAAATTAAACAAGTTTCGAGAAAGCCATTTAACCAAATAAAAGTAAATTAATATGAAAATTGTGTTTAACTATTCATGTACGGTGAGCCAATATCAAAACCTGCATTTATTCAAAAACGTTCAAAAATTAAATTAAAAAAACAAGTTTTTTTAAACTGAAAGTAAGGGGCGACATTAAAAACTTAAAACGAACAGAAATTATTCCTTATATGAAAGGGGCTGTCCCCTCCCCAAAGCCTCGCTCTTTACGCTAAAGTTTGACTTTCTCACAACTCTATTTTTTTTTAAACAACGAAAAACTTTAGCGTAAAGACCGAGGCGTTGAGGAGGGGACAGCCCCTTTCATATACGGAATAATTTCTGTTCGTTTTAAGTTTAATGTCGCTCCTTACTTTCAGTTAAAAAAACTTGTTTTTTTTATTTAATTCCTACAAAACTTCAAGGTTGCTACAAAAAAGTTTATTATGCATACTTTACAAAACAATACATGTTTAGGCACAGATAAGAGGAATGTAGTATGGAACTTTATTGCTGATTGTAGTACTTGCTGATTATTCAAACATTGGAACCGACATTGGTTTGGGTTTATCGTTTTAAATAAGTTTAATGCCATGCAGAGTAGGCAAGAAAACATGCGCTCTTCTATATTAAAAATGGACGGCAAAATAAGAAATACTGTTTAAGATTTTTATCGCCCATTGATTTCCTAGGCGTTCTAGAAGTAACTATTTTTCTAAAGAAGATTTTCAAGGTTTTCAGAACATAAGCAAAATTCCCGTATCTCTAACTTATATCACTAGACACTCCCCCCCCCTCCTGCTAAACACCAAAAAATTCAGACATAGGCTACAGGTGTGAAAATGCAATAAACAAAATAAGTTAGAATGTAACCTAACAACTAAAAAAATAAACTGACAACTATAAATGCAAATAGGATTTTAGTACTATGATTTCTCTATAGGCTATTCATTACAAATAGTTTTATCCTGTTTATTGAATAGTAAAAATAAGTAAATAATTTGAATAAGTGAATATAAGAAAAAGTGATCTGTCTTTTAATATAGAACTTTGAGTGGTTCCAGAACCACATTCCTACACTTCTCCAACCCCTAAGTGGCATAGGGATGGGGTGTGGATTTAGTGATCTACAAGAATGTAGTTGCAAACCATGAAACTGGATGACCTGGATTCTTTTTTGAATCAAAATGCTTGACAAGTTTAAAAAATAAGTGCATCAGATTTTAAAGAAATAGTGAATTATCAGAAAAATTATCATATTGAGGAGACAAAACCATGATTGAAAAAAAATGCCAGAGCAAGAATTGAACGCTTGACATTCTAACCTGAAGCCTAATGTTCTACTAACTGAACCACAGCTCTGTTAATCTAATTTAATTTACTGGTGTTTTAAGGATTGCGTACCTTACTAAGGGGCTTGGTGTGAAGTATACGGGAGGCGTTCCTGTAAACCTTCAGTTAAGGGTTTTGGATCATTATTAAAATGATACCGTTTTATACTTCCAAGCTTTTACATTTAAGAAGTGGTACCAAAAGTGTTTTTTTATTGCTACATCGCACTTACGGATGGTAAAATTGATAAGAAGCACGTAGATATGAGCAATAGCTTTTATATTAGCTGTTAAACATCTGTCTACGATGTTCTGGGAGCCTACTAACCCCATCCCTTGAGAAATGGCATACAAAGTTCCATTTTTAGTGCCATATGGCACCCGCGGATGGTGGAATTTATAAAAAGCACGTATATATGAGAAATAGCTTTTGAATGACTCATTAAATATCTCTCTATGATGTTCTGGCAACCCACTAGCCCTGGAAAAAAGAAAAGAAAAAGAAAAAACAAGAGACAGATCAGTGCTACCCATGCAAAAAAGTGATTTTCCTTGTTATTCAAGGTGGGGGGCTTTAATATCCCAGTACAGGGTTTTAAACTATGATGATTCCAATGGTACACTTTTCATTTTGATCTGGCGCCATTTTTGAAGGGTTCCAGGCTTTATTCGAAATCATCATAAATTTCTTTTCGCCAATAAAAACTTTTACTTTTAAGACGAACCGAAATAATATTTACCATTCCTGAATCGGTGTCAGAATACAGAATTTTGTTTCAATAGACATTTGTTTTTACATTTTTTTAACTTTTGGTTACCATGGGCTGTGGTTCGCTCTTTACGAGGTTGCAGCTACTGCTGCCCCCATGATATTCATATATTTAGAAAAAAGATAAAAACCATCAGACCCATAAATGTAAACATAATAAAATAAACAGGAAAGATATTTCTTGTCGAATTTAGTACTCACCATGAGGAATCAAATCAGAGCAGTTAGCAAAAAGATTGTTTAAAGCCAAGAAGAAAATTAAAGCAAGAGACCTGAGAGGAGGACATATTGAAATAATTAAAAACTCATGGGGGCATTATATGAAAAATGTGGAGACAATTCCATCAGGCTGCTTATACAGGGGCAAGTTGAACACACTTTTCGATGCCCTTTTTTGCTCTTTAGCCATAATAACAGCTATTTCCAACAATTTCACTGAAGTCAATTACACAAAGTGGTTTTTACGAGGAAAGGATTTAGCAAACCTGTTTTAACAAGGAATACATGACGCATCACGAGTTGATAAACAATAAAGAAATATGTTATTTAAGACAGTATATAGGACCATCAGGGAGGGTGGTATGCATTATCAGGACAACGACTATAATATTGAAAGGGAGCATAAAATAAGGAAGTTATATGTACTACTTTTTCGCTACTCTCCTTAAATAGTGACAAGAACTATGTGTCACTTTAGGTTCCATTTAGGGGCTCTATCTTGTCATGTGTTTTAAGTGTTAACATTGAAGCGTTGCGTAATTACTTCGTTTATTGAAATTTGTTTTCATTTTTTCTGGTCGCACCGCAATATTTCACTTTTTCTTTATTTTAAGCTGATAATTAAATGATTATCCGACCCAAAAGTCCAACAACGGCTTTTTTATATGTATCTAGCAAAATTATATTATTAAAGAAGGTTAGGAGCTGCCTTTCATTCATGTAAACAAGTTCGGTCGCATGCCTTGTAAATCTCTGGTATATCTCCGGCTTGAAAAGTGAAATGAATGGGTACCTTAATCCAACATTATGTCAAGCTAGGATCCCGTTTCTTTGATGTTCATTTCCTAATATCTCTTTTGAAAAAAAAATTCGTATTTCAGTCAAAATATCTTTCAGTGAAGAAAAATTGGCTTAGAACAAGGAGTTTCGCCGGAAATGCTGGAATTAAAAGTTTCCTTTATCATTCTCTGTAAAAGAGGAAGCTTCAGGGAAAAGAATTGTCCTAATTTGAGAAGGATAGCAGGACCTTTCCCATTCCAAGATGTTCAAAAAGGAAATGGTTATTCTATTTATAATCGGAGCTAA
>JAQQPU010002829.1:30423-63225 GCA_029168905.1 Artemia sp. Kazakhstan ARC1039 | reverse complement strand
TATTATAACGACCACCGACCCCATGTAACTGAATCCCAAGCTTCTGAACTCCTCCATGCAACTGAACCCCTCGTGCTACTGAACCCCCATGCAACTTGACCCCATTTAACTAAACCTCCGTGTAACTGTACTCTCCTTTAACTGAACTCTCAAGCAGTCGTATGTTTACCCAAATATTTAACAAGTAGCATTTTTTCCATACCATCCATAAAACTCAATTCTGCCTAGAATTATTTAAACTAAATAGTTACCCCTGCCCTAGAAAGTTCGGTAAAACACGATAGCCTTATTTATAGTGAAGCATTCTCGTTAAATTGACAATACGCTCCAAAATATCACTTCTCTATTATACAGTACACTATCATCCCATCTCCAAAAATTCCTTTTATTCAAATCCTAATCACTTATCAAGTTATCAAAAAACTTGCCCGTTAAAACTCGAAACAAGACACGCTGGTTTTATAATACAGGTTTAATTAATTACGTAAATCTCTTGACAAAGAAAGAAATCGCTTGAGTCCTCTCGCAATAGCAAACCAAACCAGATTATACCCACTTAACCAGATCAAAAAATGGCGGTCACACTAGCTTGATTAGTAATTGGACTTTCAGTCCTACATTCACGGGTTTCTGCAAAGTTATCACCAAAAAGACATTGAACTTTGAAATTGCGTCATTCCCCTGGCAAAGAGTGTGATGACCTGTAGAATAGGACTACTAGAAGAACCTGTTTGTACGGGGGCGTACGCAAAGTATAAGGTTCTAGTCTACTTATGCTTGTAATATTTGGACTAACTGGTATTTACTTGTATATCAGCTACTATGGAGGAAGGTTGTTGGATTATGTTTCTGGGTAGGGGTGGGGATCCTGAAGCCTAAAAAAATATTTTTTTATACAAAAACTTTTTAACTCTCACTGAATTTTCAGAAAAATATTGAATCAGGGGAAGAGTGAAGGTGAGGAAATTATCTCCTAATATCCCTTCATTGTGATAAATATTTTGGACTAAGACCTTCTTATTGTAGACATATTTTAATTCTAACATAGAAGATATCCGTCCTTTGTTTACCTACACAGGAATGACAGACGTAGGGGGCATGGTCGCTGGTGCCCCCCGAAAAATACCCCCTGCAGAAATACCCCATGGAAAATGCCCCCCTCCCGCTGAAAATACATCCCCGGAAAACACCCCACGGAAAATACCCTCCCGGAAAATACCCCCCGTGGAAAATATCCCCCTGGAAAATAATCCCCCAAAATACCCCCGCGGAAAATATCTTCCGATAAATTTCCCCCAGAAAATGCCCCTCCCCCCGCCGTGGAAATAAGGCTTTCCAAATTTGAGAATTTTAACCCTTTCAGTCACGAAAGTTATTGGAATGGGTGAGAATTATGCAACTACTGTTTTAATGGCTTTTGAGACACCGAGATGATACAGTATTTTCCTCAGAATTTTTACTCCTCTTGCCTTCTTGAATGTCTTGAATCTTGAATGTCTGAGGACAAAATGACACTGTTTATGCATTCAAATACTATGTCAACAAAAATCAATGAGAAGCCAAGATTACCAAATGCATTCTTATTTCATTTGAATATATTCTTATGTCATTTTACGTTCTTATTTAGAAGTATGAAATTTTACAAAGCAGTTTCTTGCTTCCTCCAGGCATAACGGGATTTTGCATTTGGTGCAGCTGAAACGGGTTTTATGACACATGGGGCATTTTGCACCTGTTTTGAAGTTTATTATTTTCAGGCCAATAGGCATAAGAGTTGCCTTCTATGGTAGAGCATAGTCTTCGGAATTTCGCCTTCCTCTTTTGGGACGACCCAGCAACAAAGGGGGTATTGATTTCCTCTTCCTTGTTGTTGGTCGAAGGGACCTAGCGTGGCCTCCCTCGTCTCATAGGCGTCACCTCTTTGCTTATAATCATAGACTCGGCCACCTCTAGACGGAAAGTCAGGCAATCCAAAGAGTTCTTGGAGATTTCGCCCTTTTGAAGTTCGGTGTATTCAAGCCAGCTATTCACTACAGCCAAGTCATTATGTGGAACACAAACTTTAGTGTCCACTTCCTGGACCGAATGAAGACTCGATAATACGAATATTTTCGAGTTTATCCCCTTCGCCCATAGACTGGTTATACGCTGCAATAGCTTCCGGCTGCCTTACCAATACTTCAACCTTGTTGTGTTTGTACCATTTCTTCACTTCTCCACTTCCTATCATATTTAAGGCAATAATGACTGATTTGGTGTCCATCCACTTCAACAGACTCAAGTTACTACTTACTAATTCATGGCAAGATCCTCTGCCTCTTTTCTTGAGGGTTGTATCAGAGTCGAGCTTTGCACCATGTACCCTGTTTGCTCTTATGGTAACTGTACCGAAAATTTCTTCTTTTCCAGTTCTTGTAGAAGAGGTATTCTTGTAAAGAAATTATCAAAAAAGTTCTATATAAGGAAAGAAGTGTACGTGACTTGCCTAGTCTAGAACCATATCTGGGCTTAATTCAAACTTTTTCTGTTTGTCAGTTAGGATAATCTTCTTCCCCTGACAAACATCGAAGGTCAGGATTGCGCCGTTACTTTTGCAGAGCATGAAGATCTTATACCCCATGAGATTGGTGTGCCACGTAGTTACTGCTTTATGCCTAAGGCTTCAGTGTATGGAACTATTTGATCATCAACTGAAATGTATTTACAAGGTATGATAATCTCAGTTTTTTGCACGAATTTGTCAATGACATGTCCCACCTTTCACAATAGATCCAGATTGTGAGGTCCTTGGCATTTTTGTCGACCAATTGAAAGAAGTTCTGAAGTCATCAAAATCTGTTGAAATTTCAGGCGTGAGCTATAAGCGGCATGCGAGTTTGGCTGCTCCAGTGAAGGCCACATCTGGGATCCGGGTTGCAGTGGTAGCTAGCAACCTAGTAAGAGACGATCATGTCCAGTGTTAAGAAATATAAAAACCCATAACTCCTAGAACAGAGTCAGATCAAAACAAAAAGTACATCATTAGAACCGCCTTGTCCAAACCCCTATACAGCAAACTTTCTGTCTCTTGGCTTGAACAACAAGGGAAATATATTGCCTTGAAAATTAAGAAAAGTGGCAGCTACTACAGCATTCTGCCTAAACGGCATCTTTTTTTCTTTTTTCTCTTCCACAGAATGTTCTTCCACAGATAGCTTGGCACTGGAGCATCGTAGAGTTGTTCAATAGGTCATTTTAAAGGAAATTATTTGGGTTAAAAACCTTTTGTAATTAAAATAATCTATTTTTAAAATAGAATCCATTTTTGTACGACAAAATGCATATTTCATGTTAAACATTGATCAATGACGTCATAATCGTAGGTGGGTCGCAGCGTTATATTAAAAGGCGATCATTAGAAGAACAAACCATTGCATACATTAAACTTTGTTAGTTGCCTGATTCTTTGAGATTCGTCTCTTACTACTCCAAAGAAGGAAAAAACGGAGGCTTTTTCGTGTTTTTAATTAAGTGCAAGAATCATTCTGCATAAATAACATCTTTTTTGTTTTCTCTTTTTTTTTCTCCTCGTCTAGTCGGGCACTGGAACATCATTGAGAGCTGTATAATGGCTTATTTTAAAGAAAATTACTACATCTAATGCCTTTTTAATTAGAAATAAAGTAGTCTTAAAATAGCATCAATTTCGATAAAAACTGCATTTGCTTGTACAAGCCTGATAAATAACGTTATAATTGTATAGGTTATAATCATATACGACGTAATAAGTGATGTAATATTTATACACGCTTATCTTTCGACAAGATAATAATATAAGAGATACATAATTACAAGAAACAGTTTTTTACATAACACTACCTTTTTCTATAACACTATAGTAGAAATTATCATTTTTAATTATATTAAAGAATGAACTTTATCACGTTATCTGGGTTGCAGCGGTAGCTTGCAACCTAGTAAGAGCCGATCACGTCCAATGTTAATAAATATAAAAACCCAAAACTCCTAAAAAAAAAAGTCATATTAAATTACTAACAAGAGACGAAACCCACCAGACTGGTTATTTTCAGGAAACTGGTCCCTTTCTAATTAAGTAAACTTTGGAATTTAATAAAAGTATTAAGACGCAAATACAAAAGTTTTGAAATACCACTTTTTATTAAGATAACGAACACATCCTGGCATGTGTATACTTAATAGGAAAATGAGAAATCACCACTTCCTAGCTTTGTGCGTCAGTGGGCCCCGATAAAGTATGGTTGACGAAATGTATAAAAGAAACATTTTATGGGAATGGGGCGTGATATACTAATTTTATGCCGGATATTAGATACCGTTGATATTAGAAATACATTGGAATATAGTCGGATTATTGTAAGTGTCTAAGTATCATATTGTGTTATATATTATTGTAGATTTCTGATACTTGTGGTCTCCCTGGGACCACCAGTCCCAGTGGAATAGATATATTATCAAACCCTGTAAACCTTGTACTGGTGTATGTTAACTGAATAAAAGTATTGTATTATAGCCATCCACTCTACAATCTAAATTTAGTTCCTCTAATATTCCCAGCTGGTACGCCTCATTAGTCAGGTCATAGCTTAAGGCACGCTACCAAAGTTTAATTACCTTAGGGCCATAGTTCATCTCCCATATAAAGGGGGAAATTAAGGCATCAACTACAACTTCGCCCTAATGCCTTGAAAAACTTTACCACAGCTCGAGGCGGTTGCGAAAACTGGGTCGAGAGGGTAAGATAAAAATTGTAGATTGAAACAAAATGGCTGTAGCAGATGAAAATATGGCTGCCCTATCAATGGTGCTTGAAATTTGCCAAAATTATACCAGAATACGCGGGTGTTTCAGATGTAGATGAATTGATCAACAAATTGAAAATTATCAACGAACTAACTGAGTCGTTTGACGATAGGTCAAAGAGCAATGCGTTGCAGCTAGATTAAAGGGAAGCGCCCTTAAACACTTTGAGGCGATTAAGGAAAAAGAGCCCAAGGAATTTAGCACTCTAATTGAAACTTTTAAAACAAGGTTCATAGAAACGATTTTTTCCGAGAGGCTAAGAACAGAGATGGTGACATTCAATACCTCAACTAGTATCAGGGAATATGCAGACAAAATTTGTCGATCTGTGTGCTTACAGTTAGAGCAACGTGGAAATGAAGAGGCGGTACTGAAAGTACAGTTACATACTTTTACGCAAGGGTTACCAAAAAAAGCTATTAAGACTAATATTATCACGAAAACCAGAAAATCTAGAGCAGGCTTTAATCCTAGTAGAAACAGAGGTAAAAATTGACGAGGCAATGAAAAAGTTTGATCAGATGTCAATAAATAACACAAGAACCCAAGAAACTGTACAATAAGAAAGGGGACAGAAGCGGGTTAGCTTTGAGGAGCCAAATCGTGAACCAAAAAGGCGCGACGGAGGCCGAGGGTCACCGTCTAGAGAAGTAGCTAACAGACTCCACGACCTTGAGTCGTGGGCACCCATCCCCACCAAAGACAGATAGTTGGAGAACCAAAAATGATAGATCAAGAATATTTAGAAGTAATCATACACCACGTAGAAACAAGGAAACCAACAATCAATTTAAGAGAAGGTTTAATTGCTACTATTGTGGCTAACCGAATCACTATGCGGCAGATTGCTGGCACAAAATACATAAAGAAGGCCAGACGTACAAGACACGACATCATTTCAGACCCCTGGGGGGGGGGTCAGAAATTTAGGAAGGCAGAGAATAAACAATACTTGGAAAACACCGAATAATATTCCTGAATTTAGACCTAGAAATCCAACGGTAAACAGCACCCAGGGTCAAAATAGCAACGCTGAAGAAAACTGGGATAACCCCAAAAACTTTTGGTCAAACAGTGGGCATTTAAACAAAGAACCCAGCCTGTAAGGGTCAATAGAGCTGAATCATTACAAAGATCCCTATATAGTTTAGAGTACTGTGATGCACATGCAAATAATAATAATCTACCGATTTTGTGTTGTTTTAAAATTGAGTGTTTCCAAAATTTACCTTGTTTACTTGATACGAGTGCGTCTAAATCATTAATTCGAGAGGAAGTTTTTAAGAGGTTTTCCTCCTAGTGTAAAAAAATTGTGTAAGCAGATGACAAAATACCTTGACATCAGTAACAGGTCACAAGCTGACAATTTTGGGGGAATGTCCATTAAAATCTAGGAGAGGGGATGAAGAAATAACAGTGAAGGTGATAATATGTAAGCAACTACCATTTCCTTGTATTCTAGGAGTAGATGCTATAAGAAAATATGGGATCGTATGGGAACCCCTAACTGATAAAATAAGCATAAACAAGCCAAACAAAACTAATAGGCAAGCTTGCGTAACAGCAGATAAAGATAGTGACAATTCGGACTATAACTTAAAAATAAACGGAAAACTCACAATAGAAAGGGGAACAACAGCTCAAGTGCTAGCAATATTAAATACAAAGGAAGGAAAGGTTAAAACAATAGATGCCATGATAGGCGGATAGACCCTCGAAGAATATCCCACGATTTTTGTGGAAAATCAAGTTATTAAAATTGAGAATGGTATCACATATTTAAAATTATCCGGTCTAAGCAATAATAAAGTAAAGCTAAACCACATAGCGCTAGGATTGATGGAATAGATTTCAAAGTCAGAAAAAAAATCTCTAAGCAGTCCAGAATGGATCAAATTAAACTTTAAGTTGGAGGTGATAGTCAATATATCGAAGCAGATATTTTGGATATGACAATTATGATCGTGATGAGTGGCTTTGAAAAAGAAATAAATCGCAGCTAATGCTACGACGATCACACGTCAAACCCTTAATAAACACGTGAATTGGCACAATTACACTCAACGACTATATGGAAATAAAACAGAAATTAGACTAAGGAAAAAAGGCCAGTGCGAATAATAGAAGAGATTATAGGGAAACCACAATAAGCACTGATAACCCCTATTGCAAAAAAAAAATTGGCGCGAACTAGGCATTTTTTGTGAAGTACCGTAGACACAGAATATATGTCTGTGATTAAAACCACAAAATTTTGCAGAAATCAGTATATCGTAAAAATTACATTTTTATCAAGAAATGAGGGCTAGAAAATCCGGCACAGAACTTAGCTAAAAGTGCTCTAAAAATAAACTGAAAAATACAGTACTTTTAGAGCACAAGGACTTTTGGAGGGAGAAATTTAAATAATAAAAAATACATGTTGTGACAATAGATAGCCCCCCCCCCCCTCCATTTTAAAAATAAGGAGACAATGAATTTGAACATATAATGGCAATCGGCGCAAAAACTTTTCAAAGCTATTGAATAAAACTGGACGCATAAATATAGGCTTAGAAAAGACCTATCCTACTGAAAAAGCTGAAAAAGACTTCAAAAAACATCTTAGGCTTCACTGACGCAAATAATCAAAAAAGGGGTAAAGTTGAAAATGAGGCCAGACGGAATTGAAGGAAAAGAAATTGAATGGAGTCCACTAGCCTCTGATATACGTGCATATTGAGCTGGCCGAACAAGATTAGTACCAGATGTTTGTACTAAATAAGCACAAAATAAGTAGCGTATTACACTAGGGAGCCACCGTGACAGTTGTGTAACTCTGGCCCTGATTAAATAGATAAATAAAATTAATGAATATATGCTTCAAGTAGACAGAGGTAAATTATGCTCTTTCATATTGGAGTCGTTTTCAGAAAAATGACTAACATGGCATAAACAATTAAAAAAGGCACACTAATAGCCTAAAGGACCTAAGTTAAAGTTGAAACTTAAGGCAAGACCACTAAAAGTTGGGAAATTCAAGTGAAAATAGTCATGATCACTTGCATATCATGAAGGCAATGTATATGTTCTGTAGAAGGGCTACTATGTTTGATAAGAGAATAGTCCAAAAGAAAACTGTGGCCACAAATAAAAAGTGTGGCTATAACTAATTAATTTCTCTGTGCAGGCTCATAACAGTTCTGTCAGCATTAGCAGTCAGACAAAAGAACCTGGATATGTTCTATGGTGCTACCGGAAAAAAACTTGTGTTAAGCAAACCTTCAGAGTGCAGGCACAAGTCAATTGACAATGTCATAACAGGAAAAAAGATGAAAAGCGAAATTTTGAGCATATCAAATCTAAGCTGTAAGCGGAGCCTTGTCCCAAAAGGACATTAAAGCTGAAAAAAGAGAGTACAGACGAAAACATTATAAAACTGTCTCAAGTACCTGAAATTCGAAAAGAATTAGAAAACTCAAAAGTTTGTATAAACAAACCAGCATAGAGTAAGCTAAAACAGCTACTGACGCAAGTTGTTTTTCAAAATAGAACCAAAGAAAAATTGTAAAACAAAGATTAAAAAAAGCGAAAGATAAATGTATATAGTCGTATATGGAAAATGTATATAGTGGTAACAAATGTTAGTGAGAAAATATATACAGTTATAAAGGTATTTTGAAAACCTTCAATAAATATTGAATTGTTATCGGATTAAATTGTAAATGTATAAATTTGAATTGTAAGAACTGCTGCCAAGCCCTTATATAGAGGCTAATCATAGTTCTCAGTTATAGAGCATAAATATATTTGTTAGTTGAATTTTTTTTGTAATTATTTTAATTGCAGTTTAAGACTTATCAAAAGGTTTTGACAGACTTATTTAAAAGTTGTACAAAGAACAAACATTGCAGTGATTAAATAAATTGTTGAGATAATTTTTTGTTGAGATAAATAAATTGTTGAGATGTAATAATTTTTGTTTGTTTTTAATTAATTAAATTATGTATCAACAGAACTTCTGTTAATATATATATAACCTAAACTATCCACATAGATATAGTGAGTTGGTATTTTGAGTGTTTTATGTAAAAGAATTGCTTTGTGTATAATTATATTACTATATAGTGTCTTAAAATAACCTTTAAAACTTTAACCAATTTTTTTTTTATAAATATTATATCTAAGTTTTGTGACTTCACAATGCTTGTGTAAATTTGTTGCACAATGCTCGTGTATATACTATGTTTTTATTTTTAGAAGTAACTTTTAATTTTAACCAGTGATTTAATGTTCTATATAAATTGTTGACTTCGAGTTTGCGTATAAATATTTTTTTATTGTGTAATAATCCGTTAAGTGAATAATAATTCTCTATTAAGTTTGAATAGGATGATGCCAGAAGCTGCCAGCAAGAAACATAATGTTTCAATTTAAGCGACATATCATGTTTAAAGTAAATAGAGAGAAAAATAATTAAAAGTAATTAACCTCTCGCTTAAAAAAATGCAGTGATATATACAAAATCGAGTGTTTTTTTAGTATATATGTAACACTATATGCTTTATGAATATTCTAGTGTGAATATTTGTTTTAGATACAGCCATAGTTTTTTTTTAAACCAAACTTTTTGTAACATCTTTCGGATCTTTTTTTTCAATCATTTTTTTATGCATTTTTGGAAAGTAGCAAATTTCAAGGGCAGTTCAATGGTATCCTCATACCAACAGCTCATACAATCTGAAACCAAACCATAACTGGTCAACTAAATTTTTGGAAACTGTATGCAGTATTAAAGAACTTTACTACCAGTTCATCATAAATTGAGATAAAATCAGAACTTAAATTAGGCATAGAAAATATCAAAGATAGTGCTACGTAGCCTAAATGGCTTTATATGATTGAAAGAATAAGTGAAAATGCTTTTTGTTAGAAAAATATGTGAAAGTTTAAAAACCAAAATTTTTACGTATAATTTATCCAAGGCATTTCTAGCCCCGGAAAATAAACATGAAATTAATCACATCACCCAGATAAATTAAATTTTTAATGGGAATTACATTTAAACTCAAATAATTAAAAAAGTTTCTAATATAACTTTAAATCAAATGTGAACAAAACACTAATATAATGTTTAAGCCAATGTGGTTCAAACTAAAACAGAAGATGCATAATAGGATGAAGGTGAAAATAAATTTTATAGTCCTAAAGACAAAAAGAAAAAGTTTCTCACCCATGCTAATTAATACCTTTCATTAAGGTCCTTCTGTTTTGGTAGATATGTTCAAAAAAAGGTCTTGTGAAGATAAATTAATCATTTGGAAGTTTTATTTTTATTAAATAAAGTAGAGGACGCAGTTAATAAATGAAAACAAACAATAAATTAATAATTAATAAATAAAATAAATTGAAAATAAAAAATAATGATAATTAAATAATGAAATAGTAATATTTAAACTAAACAATAAAAAATCATTTGAAAATAAACTATAAATTAATTAATAAACTGGGAAAAAATTTTGTTAATAAATGAGAATTTTGTTAAAATTTGACCTGAAAAATCGTGGGAGACAGGGGGGTGAGCTAATCAAGATTTTGCCCTGGGCGCAAGAGAGACCAGAACAGTCACTGCTTCTTAGTGACTCAAAACTTGACATAGGGTAACAGATAAGAAAAACTGGCATAATTGACTTTGACGTTTAAGGAATATTATTCTTGGCTCAATAAAAAAAATATAATGTCACAAAAAAATGAACCAATAGAATTAAAGCACATTTTTTAACACAGAAATATAGGACAGTAATCTCTCTGGCTCTCTCTGGAAATCATTGTAGTAATAATAATGACTGTATTAATAATAATTATTGATTACGGAGCATATGAACAAGAAACTTTTGCCATACGGCTATCTTCTATATACTACACATTAACTGACAGAACTACGAAGGCAATTCAAATCGGGGGAGTATATGATAGGAATACAAAATGGATTTTTGAAAAGTTGAGCGTTTCTCATGACATCTTCACAGGAATAATTGAATCGACCCAGGATTGCACCCACGAAGCAGAAATATCCTTCAACTTTCTACAGGGGCAAAAAAAAATAAATAAAAAATCTGCTTGAGGATCGACAACGTTTAATAGAATAGACGTTGATTTTTGAATTAAAATCAAGTTACCATCAATCCATGGCTAATTAGAAAAAAAGCCAAAACAGATATTCTGAGTGAGAGGCATAGCTGGCATAAGTTTTTTTCAAGAATGTACAAAAATGATGTTATTTTCACTTAAGTCAAAGTAATTGACTGGAAGGAGATGAAGCTCATTAAGGACACCCTAGGCGGTCAATCATTTTGATCAAAAGCTTCCGTCAAGCAATTGATTAAAGCATGATTGACCATCTAGGAACTTGTTTGACGCTTGAGTCAAGCGTTGACGGTGATTGATAGAAAGTTTTAATGACTCAATCGGTTCCTAGACGGCCAATCATGCTTTAATCAATTGACTGACGAAAGCTTTTGATCAAAATGATTGACTATCTAGGGGGTCCTTTAGAGCAGTTCCTAAAGGACGTTTGAAGATGAGAAGGGTCGCTGCAAAGTTTGCAACTCGATTTTAGACTGGAAATATAACAGAAAAAGGCAAAAGACTGAGCTTGAAATGTTATGATTAGTTTTAAGTTTCATAATCATCTACTTTATTTTCAGTGTTAGAAAAGGAATGCCAAATAGAAGATTAAAAAGGTGCGGTTTAAATGTATTAGTAAGTTTTAAATTCTATAATTATGTAGTGGGTTCATAGCTTTAAAAAAGGATGATAAAAGCATGGCACTCCCAGAGAGCACTAATATAGGCAGAACACAAAAGGTAAAAAAAAACTGAGCTTCACAAATTAGAGTTTGTTAAGAATTTTATAATTATATTGTTTGTAAGAGGCTTCTGAAAAAGGCTTGGGGAACGAAATTACTCTCAGGATGCACTATCAAAGGTAAAAATATAAACATTTACATGTTTCTTGCGCTTACAGCCCATTACATTCGCTGGAACGGCATTATCGTCACCTTAAGTACTATTAATAAATTATGCTACTGTCGTGTCCATTGGGTGGGGGAGCTGTTACGCCTTAAATTGTCCCCCTAGGTTTTGAAAAATACTTGGGAGGGGGTGGGGGAATTTTTATTGAAAAATGCCTTGTTTTAGTACTTTTACAGCAAAAACGGCAAATTCCCCCCTTCTTGATTTTTAAAATGCATTTTAGCCCCGTACACATTTTCGTGAATCGATGTCAATAATAAGGGTGACTAGAGCTGAGAAACGATTACAAGAATTCCATTTTTTTCAGAAGTTATTGTACTTTTTTGCCAATGTTTTTTCTTTGAAGTACGTTTTCTTTTTGTTCCCTTATCCTAGTTTTTATTTTTGCTTCGGTATTCCACACTTTTTATATTCGACGGGTTCTCAAATACATTATACCATTTTTTTTACCATCTAAAACTAGAGTAAAAGGAAAATATTAAAACTAAAAAAAATTAAAAAAGTTCTGATCTAACAAATTATGAAAAACTATAAATTAATTTTTCTTGTTACGTGGATAAATTGGAAGTTTTTAAGACTAAGAAATCAAAATTAAAGCAGTTTTGACTTGAAATTTATCTTTCAATAGTTATGAAACGTCATGAACACGACTTGCTTTTATTTTTAGTCTTGGGAAACTTCAATTTTCCTGGTAGTAAGAACAAATTATTTTTGTGCTTTTATAAAAGTCTCAATATATTTTACAGCCATAAATGACGTCATATTTAAAATACTCACATCAAAATATCTATTTCACTGACGTCATTTATAGCATTAATACTAGTTATGTCTAGGAAGATCTATCAATCCTTTTTTCAAAAGCTAGCAGTTATATAAGCATAAAAAAATATCCCCAGATGGTTTCATGGTTTCATGGAAGGGGTGGTTGCATAAAATTTAAAACTCACAGGAGGGCTCACATGCTCACTCATTCAGACTTACTGACTCACCCAAACTCACTCAGTCCCTCGCTTACTCACACCTGTACTCACTCACACCAAAATAGAAGAAGGGGTCGTAAAAATTTCGGGTTTTTACGAAACGAAATAATTGAATGAGCCCAAGGAGGGGGCTTATTCAATTAAAAATCGGAAGTCTTAGTGCCTGTTTAAGAGTCAAAAGTGATCGGACGGTATCTAGCCCCCCATGCCCTCTTTTCCCCAACTGCATTTGATCAAACATTTAGATGGTCATTTTGTTTTTAAAAGCCCAAAGATCAGTAACAGAAACTCCGGGGTCAGTACAACACCATCGAGTCTATGGGCAAGGGTTGTAAGTCATGCCTTAGGGGCATATAAGGTTTTTAAGGAAGGGTGTTGGTATAAACTTTTGAGGAAGCTTATTCCATTGTAAATGGAAAGCTCTAGTTCCTTCTGCTCTAGTTCCAAAAGTGATTGGAGGTCAACAAGCCCTCCTCCTCACGCCCTCTTTCTCCAAATCTCCTGATTAAAATTTTGAAAGTCCAAAGATCATATAGCAATGCCTCCTGTGTTGACGCAGTCCCTCCCCCCCCCCAGAGGCAAGGGTAGTAAGTTATGTCCAGGGGCATATAAGGTTTTTACAGAAAGGGTAGGAGGAGGCTCATTTGATTGGAAATTCAAAGTTCTAGTTTGTTTTTTAAGAGTCAGAAGTGATCAGACGACAACTAGCCCTCCCTCCAAGCCACTCTTTTTCGTGAACGATACTGATCGAAATTTGAGATAAACATTTTGTTCAAAATAGCTCAAAAATTACATAATGGTGCCTTCAGGGTTAACAGGACCCCCTCCCCCAGATCCCGAAAAAGGGTTGTAAGTTGTGCCCCAAGACTATATGGTTTTGTAGAAGGGGTGGTCGTATAAGCTTTCTAGGAGGCTCATTTAATTGGAAATTGAAAGTCCTAGTTCCATTATAAGAGTTAAGAGATCATAAGGGAACCAGCTCCCCTTACATCCTTTTCCCCCAAATGGATTCGATCAAAATCTTGAGATGACCCTATTTTTCAGAATAGCTCAAAAACGAAATAACTATGGCTCCGGGGTTGACTCCCCCTGGCCTCCCGGGTAAGGGCTATAAGTTATGCTAGTTGTCCGTTGTTAACATATAAAGATTTTATGGAAGGGGGGGTTGTATAAAGTTTGGAGGAGGCTCATTTGATTGCAAATTGAAAGCTCTAGCTCTTTTTAAGAGTCAAAAGTGATTAGGGCAACCAGTCCCCCTTCCTTCTCACGCCCTTCTTTGCTCAAAGCATCAGATCAAAATATTGAGATAGCCATTTTTTTTCAAATTAGTCCAAAAGTCAATTAAGTATAACTCAGGGGCTGACAAACCCCGGATAGCCCTCGCGGCAAGGGTTGTAAGTTATGCAAGTTATTTATTGTTACTTTGATACTTTGTTTACTTTGATATTGTTACTTTGATGCTAGTTCTGATACTTTGATGTTTAAAAACAAAATATTTTGAAATGGGGAATGTTGAAATTTTGAAACTTTGGCAATCAAAACGAACAGAAATTAATTAAAAAAAAGTTTCTGAGAAAGAAGTTTTTCAAAGAAAAGTAAAGTCATTTTAAACTTAACATCAGCAGAAATAAAATCCTATAATAATTCAAACTAAAAACAACCAGGAATTACTATTAAAAAATAAAAAAAAACGAACAGATTCTAAACTAAACAAAAAGGGCACTGGAAATTTCAGTCTCTGTTTGAATTCTCTATTTTCTGACATCCTAGGGCAATTAGCTCAAGACGGTTTCTCATAGAGAAACACCCTCTACTCCAAAAAAACAAACATACATCTGTGGCTATTCTTCTGAAAAATTAAACACAAAAAAACAAACAAGTTCTCAAACAAAATTCAGAGCAAAATTAGATCTCAAATTAACTTAAATTATCTTGTACATGAGGATGGTTAAACTAAAGTCGTAAAGAGTGGAATTTTGAGGGGGCAGGGGGCAGGAGGCCCATTGTATTTAGAGTGATTTTGAATTTGAAGAAAATGATAAAAATAAATTTCATAATACCTGAAAAGCACTAATTTAGTCAAGGGCTTTTGTGAATTTTTGTGCTCTGTTAAACTAACAGACCAAACACTGTGACTCTTTGAGCGTATTCTATTGATGACGGGATTAACACAGATTAACACGATAACAAACACAGGCTGATCTTTTTTCATTGAAGTAGAAAAACGCGATTAAAACGGATTAACACGATAAGAAACACGGGCTGATCGCTTTTTTTTATCGAAGTAGAAAAATGGAATTAACACGGATTAACGCGATAAGAAACACGGGCTGATCGTGTTTTATTATCGAAGTACTAGAAAAATGGGATTGACCCGGATTAACACGTTAAGAAACACGGGTTGATCGTTTTCTTTTATCCAAGTAGAAAAACGGTATTAATACGGATTAACAGGATAAGAAACACGAGCTGACCTTTTCTTTTCAAAGTAGAAAAGGAACATTCGTAAGACCCTTATAAAAATGACTTGATTCAGTTGCGGTATATGAGGTGACCTATTTGTAAGGGCCTAAACCAAAGTAATTTAAATATATTAAGCATCGAATTATACCTTGCAAGCTCGGCTCCGACTACTTGAGAGTTTCCTACTGCTCTTAGGTATGGGTATCCTGCTCCATTTGCCCAGTCAACAGCTATAACGTTTTTGTCATCCTTAATTAAAAGAAAAAAATTAGTCCAAACTCACCTATGTGCAAAATTATTGCTAGGTTTTAAAATGAAATTAAAACAGACATCCATTCACGAGGTTACGTTACTGGAGTTTATGAAAATTACTAATAAACGTCAAACGTATCATTTAGATTGTGCTCATAAATGATACAGAATGCTGCGTTCGTACCAATACTGATGACAAAAGATGGTTCAAAATCACTTCGGGGGTTAAGCAGGGATGCCTGCTGTTTCCCTCCTGTTCATCATTGTCATCGACTTCATCCTCCGAAATGCTAACGGCAAAGTAGTAAGACTTAGCAACTCAAAACAATTGTCTGATGTAGAATTTGCTGACGACCTAACCCTCTTAGATGAAGACAAGGCTAGTCTGCAAGAATTCTTTAACCGTATAACAGACCGATCTGAAAAAGCAGGACTACACGTTAACGCAAAAAAGACGAAATGTATGGCTGTTTGCAGCGATCAACCTCTCGAGATCTTCCATAAGGGTGAAAAAGTTGAGCAAGTATCATGCATTCGATACCTTGGCAGTATAGTTGGAGAGAGAGTCAACATAGCTAAAGAGGTCCAGACCAGAATCGGGATGGCACAGACTTCCTTGGATCGGCTCTCTCCAATATGGGAATCTCCAAAATTCTCATTAGGGCTAAAAATGAGACTCTTCAACAGCAACGTGATGAAAATACTGCTTTACTCAAGTGAAACCTGGAAACTCGACCACGTCTAAAGAAATGTCTGCTAGCCTTTGAGAATTACTGTCTCCAACAATTGTTACACGTCCGCTGGTACCACCGAGTTACCAACGAACAAATACGAACCCGCACCATGCAATCACCCGTCACAAAAGTAATCAAGTATAGGCCCTGGCGCTTTCTTGGTCATGTATTACGCATGCCGGACAGTAGACTACTGAAGATGACGTTCCAATGGAATCCAGGGGGCTCAAGATGCAGAGGCAGGCCGATGAATACTCTACGCTGGACGAACGAAAAAGACCGAACAGCAATAAAAACTGCTATTGTGCCATACTGGGCTGATGTAAAAGCCGTTGCCCAGCTTCAGGAAGAATGGCAGAGTCTCGCTGATACCCTATACGCCCTGGATGGCGTTGGAGGAGCTAGAGTTCTAAGAGGATCATGAATGATACATTTTGCAAACAAGACATATGTTAGGAGAGGGAGGGGGGGCGATAATGTCTTGAGCAACAATTTTTGGCCAAAAGATTTTTCAAATAATGTCTTTTAAATAATTTCGAGAAAGCTGCGTTACAGCAAGACTATTGAGGCTCATTTTTAGTTTAAATTTCTGAGTATATGGAAGCATTAAATTGAATAGAAACTGTCTTTGGAAGTTTTTAAAATGTCATCTTGAAAATAAAGATTTTTTACGGCTACTATAATTATAACGTTTCCGTGTTTATTTAGCAAATAGACCATTTGACCCTTCCGGTGTCAAGCCAGAAAAGGGATTGTTTGCAATTGATTGTTTGCATATGATTATAAATAAATACACAGTCAAACATTGACCCATAGATCCAGTGGCGGATCCAGGATTTTTTCGGGGGGGGGGGGGATATGCTGATCCGATAAACTTGCGTTAGGAGCAAGTTTAATTAACTCAAACTTGCGTTAATTAAGTAAATTACACTACTTTATACTACGCTATGGGGGGCCTCGCCCCCCTGGATCCGCCACTGCATAGATCCCAGTCAGGAAGAACGGTCACCAGATTACTAGTGGGGCGGGGGTCAAAGGTTTCAAATAGGTTTTTGCAACTTTGGTAATATTTGCAAATTATTTATTTGTTGTTTTCGACAAATAAAGGAAGGGGCAAAGACCCATTCTTATCGCCAATTAATCTACGGGTACCGACATAGAGAGAAGTATGCAATTAGAGAGAAAAAAATGGAAAAGAAAGTGAATTAGAGAGGGAAATACGTAAAGTAAAAGGGAGATAAATAAACATTGTATATCTTACGATAAAAAATGAAGAGCTAAACTACGGATATGTAAATTAATTATTTTAAACTACTGTTACTTAGAAAATATGATTTTTAATTTTTGCTTAATACTTTTTTATTGGAACTGAAACATACCAACCATATACAAGTATTTCCAATTTTTAATATAGTTAGATATCTTTTTCAAAGTATTGCTTATTTTATATCTTAAGTTTTCAAGTTTGTATCCCAAAAAATGCTCTTTTTCGCCCAAAAGAATACAAGTTAAAATATTTGCATAATACTTGCTTTACAATATTCTTAGCCCCCCCCCCCCAAAAAAAAAAGAAAATAGTAACTATTTTTGCTCTTTAGAAGATTCAGCCTGTGTACTTGGATAAAAAAAAATGTCCAAGCTGACAAAAAAACTTACATTGGTTAATAGAATTTTTGATGCCTTTTGTATCCAGGAAGCAGATGGATTATGAGTCCAATCATGGACCAAGACTGTTAGTTTTCTCGATGGATCGAATCCAGAGCTTCCATAATTGAATTCATCATCGGCAAGCAACAAATAATAGTCTAGAGTAACCCCGTCTCCCAGACTGAAAAAAAATGTGTTTTATGATTAATGGTTTTGAAAAGTCAGAATTTTTATTTCTAAAGTTGTACTATGAGGCAGATGGCAGAGGGAGAACCCACCTGGATGCAGCTTTTATTTTAATAGCTAAGATGAAATAATGGTAGCAACAATTATTATTACTGAAATAGTACAGAAGGCATGTTAAAATAAAAACTGTCGTCAATGGATTCTAAAAATAATTGCCCAAGCAGATGAATGGGAATGTTGATTAAGGGTGGAGGCAGGTGATGGGTTACTTTTCTCTACTTTTCTGTAAAAATATTATATCTTAGTAAGATGAAATGTTTTAGAAATTAAGAAATATTAAGATATTAAGATATTAAATATCAAGAAATTACACTTCTGTAACACTTTTTACTTGCAGTAAAATGAGGTTCCAACATTTTAGTTTAACCCTTATTTTATTCTTTTTTTAATACACCATGGCTCCTTAAAAAGATTCGAATCGTCACTGAATGTTTTATTATTAATTTTCAATTTATTTTAATTAATCTAGCCACGGAGTATAAAAATACAAAGGAAACAAAATAAGAGAATAAGGAAAGTTACAGATGGCGCTAACAACAAACAAATTAAGAATTTTATTTCAGAAACTGCTCATGAACTGAGAAATAGAGGAGGAAAAATTCCTTACCTTTATAACTGAACGCTTTTCTCAATTTTTATGGTTATCTTTTTTGCAAACTCAATAGTTTATTGCTTTTCAAGCCAGAAAAGGATTTCTTCATAAGTGTCTGATGCTTAACTTCATTTTAAACCATATTCTTTCTTCAAATTTTTGACAAATCTTGTGGTAAGATTCTTTTCTCTGTGCACAGATAAGCACAAAAAATTTTCTCAGTTGTAAAAGTTTTAAGTAATTTGAGTTTTACGATTGTTATAATTGTTTTTTTCAATCATTTACATCTAGTTGTTTAAAGCAATTTTAATTATTTGCTTCCGTTACAATTAACATTTTAGAGTTGGCTCAAAGGATATGATAAGGTGATGAGAGACTAAAATCAATGGCGATTTATAAACAATAGATTTTAAAGTAATCATTGTCATGGTTCTCAAGGAAATTTAATTGACTGAATATTTTCCTTAAGGATGTCTCCTCCCACCTTTCCTCCTTCTGTAGAGGCAAGTTTATTACTGTAATCGCTTATACTAAATAAGATATTTCTGCAATGGAAGGAGAATGTTTTGCCCAACACAGCTAGAAACTATCAAAAGAAGCTTCATTTTTAGATATTATTAAATAGAAAAACAAGTTATTTCAACTGAAAGTTAGGAGCAACATTAAAACTTAATACGAACAGAAATTATAAAATATATGAGGGGGTTCACCCCCTAATATCTCGCTCTTTTCTCTCTTTTAGAATTTTGTTCGAGTCACAAACCCCTGAATCCCAAAGGCCGTTTAATTACAATAGATAGCTCTTTTGTAAGTACTAAAAAAAAAACTTTAGCGTAAAGAGCGAGGTATGGACTAGGGGGTGAACTCCCTCATGTACGTAATAATTTCTGTTCGTTTTAAGTTTTAATGTTGCTCCTTACTTTCAGTTGAAAAAACTTGTTTTTTTTATTTCTGATCGTTCTTAAATAATGCTGAGAAATCCGGTCCCTCCTTCACGGAAAATTTTCCTCCTCCATGAAAAATTCCTCCATGGAAAGATCCTCCGACGTGTCCCCCCGGCGACCACCCACCAGTTTTTTGGAGCGCCCATGCTTCAAAATAGGTGCTTAAATAAAAAAAATTATTAAAACAGCATTTCTATCATTACATCATTATGAATTACCTTTTAGTTGTTTGATCTTTACTCTCGTAGCGTTCAATTATGCCTTAACATTATTGCAAAGTTCAAGTTTGTAATGTTTATTAGTTTTTGGCATTTCTTAGGCGTTCATTTTTCTTGATTGTATAAACTTGTTCTTAAGAACAATCTCTTTAAAGTTAAAGAAGACATAAGAAATTGCCTAGGAGAATTGCAGCAGCGGAAGCAAGCGAGAGGATTATTTTGCAGCAAAATAATTAATTACATATTCATTATATTTTATTGTTATCCAGTTGGCAACGTTATTTAGCTTCTGCAATGATCAATGACAGTAGCAAGGCTATACATAGATATGTGTTTTTTTTTCTTGGTTTTTAGATTTTATTTACTTTTAGGTTATTTTTGGTTATTTTTAGGTTATTTTTACTTTGTCTTTGTTTCTTAGCGTTGGAGACACTATAGAAGCAAAATATCCACGTCGTTTTAGTTTGTCATTTCCTTCTATTCCTTTCCTCTATTTCTATTCATTTTTCTTTCTATTCATTTCCTCCTATTGTTTTTTAAACCTTGAGATTTTTCTCTTTCTTTGTTTTTAGCAATCCTGATAAGCAATCTCTGAAGTCGGAACCAAACTTATGAAAATAAGTAGCACAGAAGCTTTCAGTAAACTCCTACATGCAGAGGTGTAACAAATAGCTTCGCTATTAAACGAAATATAAGACTAGTGACATATTGGTCATTGTTACTATATCTTTCACACTTGTTCTGAAGGCTTCTCAATCCCGCGAGAAATAATTTTTCATGTACTCATGCTGCACACACGATTCAGTGGAGCAAAACAGCTTGACATAGTTACTTACAGTTTCATCAAGCGGAATTTTGTAGCAACAATCTCCGGTGATTCTGGTAAAACAGGGTTAGGCCTAGCGTCTGACGTCCAAGGATAATCAGTGGTGAAGCAGCCTAGGTTTTCATAGCAAGTTGATGCTTTTTGTTGTGCAGGTGAACCTGAAAGAAGGATCTCATGTTATATGAATTTCAATAAATCAGATAATAAAGCCAAGCGCCTGAGGACACTGAAGTTAAACATTTAAAATTTAATTCTGTACTTTTAGTTGTAACTTTGTGAGGTCGGTCAAGAATTATAAAACAAGTCTGTAGTGATAAATATGATAAATTAAGACCAAAGCAATGATCGAAAAGTAAATACAAGTTAAAGTGATTTGGATTGGGTGTTCGGTTGGCCGCATCCAGCGGGGCTAGGAGGTTTGACTCCCACCCCCTGAAATGTTTGTCCGACTTGTAAAAACGCAACAAAAATGAATATAAACAAATTTTTGATGTGTTTTTAATTATTTTTTTTATCAACCCCTCCTCCTTGAAAACATCCAGGATATGCTATTTTACGGATGCAACGTCATTTTGCGGCTGGGCAGAAAATTTAACAATATTTCGGACAAGCCAATAGTTAGAAGTTAGTTCACGAAAGACCGAAAGTATTTAGTTTTAGTTAAACTTAGAGTTTAACTTTTAGTTTTAACTTTAAAAATGTGCAAAAAAGTATTTATAATTGGTAATTTTAGAACTAAACTATCTAAAGATAATGAAATATACACCTGATATCTCTATATCTCTATCTAAGCTGTACATACAGGCCAAATTAGCCTGTGAAAGTGTCAAAAATATTTGAGTTTTAGCTACGTCGTTTGTACTTTAAAAATGAACTTGGATCACTATGTCTGAAATCTCAATACATGATTACCACTCTTTATCTGATATCTCTACATCTCTACGCATCTATCAAAGCTCTATATGTATGATAAGTTAGTTCATGGCAAGCAATGAAAACGGTGAGTTGTAGACAACTGAATTATTTTAGACATCTGCATCTGAATGAACATCTATATCTTAAATGCGCACAAAATTAGACCTTCAGTCAATTTAGGACTGTTTTATCTGTATATGAGTTTAGTTCCTTTTTTTATTCTAATAAAAAATGAACAAAGCAAAAAAAGGGGGGAAAAAGGTTCAATAGGAAACCCACTTTCAAAGGGCTCTTGAAACATCAGTGAAGTTGGCAAAACCTATTTAGGATGTTTTCCTTGAAAAATTCGAAGAGCCTCAAAATTTCCGCCTCCCTAGATTTTCAAAAATATATTTTGTACCCGTTTCACATTCCTTGAATTGGCCTCCCTGTTCAAACAGGGAAACATAGGAGGCCAATGGAACGATAATTTATTTCTGCTTCGTTCCAAGGCCGGTTTTCCATTGCCAATTTATCACTTACGCCAAGTGGCTCATGCTCCGGAGCTTATGTAAGCTGCTTTCATATTGAAATTTTGCCTCAAGCTCTTGTGTGCATTATTTAACTCTCGAAAACAAAAGATGAAGAAACATTTTTTATGAAGTATTTCCATCTAAAAAAAGGGAAGAGGTCTGAATAAAGAAATTGAAACCGAACGGAATTGATTTTGGACTCTGGCAGCAATGAAGACTTTGCTCTGTCGGCTATTGTTCTGGATAAAAAGAAGTAAAATTTTGTATATAAAAAGAAAAATAGAGTAGCCTACCCTGGTAGTAGCCTAAATAGCCTAGGGGAGTTCAGCCTTGCCTACAAAAAGTCTTTAACAAAATAATCCAACCTTCCATGTTCAGTTCAAACAACTCAAATCGCTTTCGATTGTCTATGTTGCTTACGTTACAGATCTTAAGTTGATTTTTTCCAAACTTCTTAATTGGCTTAAGTTACTGAATTTGTAAAATTTGTAACACTTTTCCTTTAAAATAAATTGTTTTTGAGCGATTTTACTTATTGAATTCTAGTGCGCATAAGTTAGGCTTCTTTAAGTATACTGCCTACATCATAGAGTAAAACCTGGGCCAACCAGTATTTATCAAGAGCAGTTGAAATTAGTAAACTAGGACAGATGAAAATACATCATGGATAGAGACCTATAAAATGTGATCATGATTCTTTGGATTAAAATTCTTGCTTATTTCTAACTGCTAAGTCTCATATGCTGCTTGTCTGTCAAGCTGCGTATTATGCTGAGTCTCTGCTTATTTCCTAAGATGAGAACATCGTTGCTCTAATCTGCATCAAAAAGGTGATTCAGAAATGTGCTTCGAATATGTTCCCGTAGTGAGAGCTTTTTGAACTCAAACTTTATGTCCAGATTAGACCACCTGAGTGCAAGTCCTTCAAGAATTAGGCATTTATAACCATGGACACCAAAGTTGTCACAAACCCCTGTCTAGAAGGTGCTGTTTTTTCTCGATAAAAATGTGCCACATGCGCGCAACACAAAATTTTTCCAAGTATGCAAGTTTTGCCTAATGCTACTTGAAATTGCTCAATTAGCTGTTGTGCTTAGTGCAGTTGCATCACTATACTGTGCCACATGTAGCACAACAGTGCTGCATGTGGCAACCCTGATGGACACCAAACGTGTAGAAGAAAGTGTTCCCCCTGGATTTTGGAAAAGGCCGTTTTATTGGTATTTTCATTTAAAAATTCCTTCTTTGGTATTCTCGTTGGAAAATTCCACCCCCCCCCCCTTGATTTGAAAAATATATTTCGTCCGTCTCCCTCACATTTGCTCACATTGGAACTACTGTTCAAACAGGTTTTAGAATTTCTAAGAAAGAGTAATATGACAATACGGAGACCACTGGTCTTGAAAAGAAATCGAAAAATACAATAAACTGCTCCCGTAGATTTTGAAAAATAAATTCCTCTCCCTTCACTTCCATGTTCGTGAATTACAGACCCTGTCTGAGTAGGGTACGGAAGTTCTTTTAAACAGTAATGTCATGGTATTAAGATTACTGGTTAGCTGATTACCCCTTTTTCACATAAGGTCAGAGCTGCTTGGAATCATACCAGTCATTAGAATCATCTTGAGTAGCAGTTGTGTGTAAATGTGGAAGGAGATATCACTGGCAAAGCTTAACTGGTACCAGAAAAATATTCCAATGCCTTAGAGTTCTTTTTTGGGACTTATCCAGGAGTGGATTTAAGGGGTAGTTTTAGAGGCATATACCAACCGCTTAAGGTACCAGTCATAGTGGTATATGCCCTCGTAGAACAAGCTGATGGAGACAGTAATTATTCAGATTAATTTTAAACAGAGTTGCTGGAAAGAATAGACAAGATCAAACAGTTCGTGGTAACGAACTGTAAGTAAGGAGCGACCCGGCTCAATGGTAACCGAAACTCTAGAAAACAGGTTTTTGATACCAATAGATACATCAAAAGAATAAGATTTCAATGCTGAATTCAAATATATAATTTTTATGAAGTTTAGTCCTACCCATCAAAAGTTACGTGCCTGAGAAAATTTGGCTGATTTTTGAAAAAAGGGGGAAAGACCCCTTCAAAGTTATAGAACCTTAATGAAAATCACACCATCATATTCAGCGTATCAGAGAACCCTACTGTAGCGGTTTCAAGCTCCTATCTACAAAAATGTTGAATTTTGCAATTTTTGCCAGAAGAAAGATCACGGATGCGTGTTTTGTTTTTTTTTTTTTTTTTTTTTTTCAGGGGTGATTGTATCGACCCAGTGGTCCTAGAATATCGTGGGAGGACTCATTGGATCGGAAATTAAAAGTTCTAGTGCCCTTTTTAAGTGACCAAAAAATGGAGGGCAACTAGGCCCCTCCCACGCCCATTTTTTCCCAAAGTCACCTGATAAAAATTTCGAGATAACCATTTTGTTCAGCATGGTTGAAAATATGATAACTATGTCCTCTAGGATGACTTAATCCCCCGAAGTCCTCGGGGGGAGGGCTGAAAGTTATGAACTTTACCCAGTGTTAACATATAGTATTGGTTTTTAGGAAGTATACAGACGTTTTCAGGGGGGATTTTTTCTGGTAATAGGGGTGGGGGGGTGGGTCGGGGGTTATGTGGGAAGATCTTTCCACGAAGGAAATTTTTATAGGGGAAGGGACATTGCTATGAAGGGGACGCTGGATTTTCCAGCATTATTTAAAAAATAGATCAGAAACTAAATATGAAAAAAAAGTTTTCCAACTAAAAATAAGGAGTAACATCAAAACTTAAAACGAACAGAAAATATTACGTGTATGATTGGGTTCACCCCCTAGTCAATACCTCGCTCTTTAAGCCAAAGATTTTTTAGTACTTTCATAAGAGCTATTTATTCTAAATAACGGCCTTTGTGATTAAGGGGTCATTTTTAAAGAATTAGAACAAAATTCGAACTTTTTTTGAATTTTCGAAGAGCGAGGTATTGACTAGGGGGCGAGCCCCCTAATATACGTATTAAAAATATATAAATATAGAAGCTCGTTACGTAAGTTAATTCGTAAGTTCCGTATATCTATTACTAATAAAAACCTTCGTAAATAAAATTAAACAAGTTTCGAGAAAACTATTTAACCAAATAAAAGTAAAATTAATATGCAAATTTTGTTTTAAATAATCATGTACGGTGAGCCAAAATCAAAACCTGCATTAATTCAAAAACGTTCAAAAATTTAATAAAAAAAAACAAGTTTTTTTTTTAACTGAAAGTAAAGAACGACGTTAAAACTTAAAACGAACAGAAATTATTCCGTATATAAAAGGGGCTGTCCCCTCCTCAACGCATCGTTCTTTACGCTAAAGTTTGACTTTCTCACAACTCTTATTTTTTTTAAACAGTAAAAAACTTTAGCGTGAAGAGCAAGGCGTTGAGGAGGGGACAGCCCCATTCATATACGGAATAATTTCTGTTCGTTTTAAGATTTAACGTCGTTCCTTACTTTCAGTTAAAAAAAACTTGTTTTATTTTATTTAATTCCTGGAAGAAGTATGGTTTAGCCCGACGCTAATATCAGACCAGAAGAGAAGGATTTCCCCTTCGGAAATAGGAACAAAGATCAGGGCTTATAGAAAAGCCGCGAGACAGCCATTTCACAGTGCTGAAACAATCCTAGCCTTCAGTATCCAGTCTAAAATTGATATGTTGTTGAAGTCAAATCAAAAGATATAAAATAATTAAACAATCAAACAATAAGAAAATTCAAAATATTTAGACTTTGGAGGAAAGAGCACGGTCCATCCCCCCCTCCCGTCTTGTGTTCGTATCAAGCAAGGACTGAGATTCATAGCCAAAAAGCTTTTTCAAGACCAGCAAACACTTGTTGACTGAGAAAGACCTCCTAAATATGATATGAAAAAGGTTTAGAGAATAAGTTTAAGGCAAGCTAGGCGAGTGCTACGTGTAATTTTGGTTTTGGTTTTGCATGATACAGAGGCTTTCACCCAGACTGAACATGATTTGATTGTTCATTTTAGTTACTACTATTGTTATCGGCCTCACATTTCTTAGGTGTATAGGGTATCATATTTTTTTTTCTACGAAAATTGTTTTGCAAATCCAATAAACTCAGTTTTATTTCTGGACATAATGGCTTCCACTCCCCAAAAATTAAAGGCATTTTGTTTACTTACAAGTCACCTACTGGAGGACAACTTGCACCCCGAATACGTAATAGATGGCGTGTAAGCATAGAATTAATGGTTAATGAGGGTTCACCGTTATTTTTTCAAATCCTTAAAGCAGGGTCAGGAACAGGGGTGTCATTTGGGGAGGGGGAAGGGTTGCACTTGCCCCCAAGAAAAAGATTATGCCCCTTGACTATCTGGAGATAGACCCCTTTCGATAAAAACGCCGAAGATTCCCCCCTGGTCAGGGACAGGGCCGTACCCAGAGGGAGTTAATGGGTTTGACCCCCCCCCCCCCTCGAAATTTTGTCTGACTCGTAAAAACGTAATGAAAACGAATATAAACATATTTTTTTAGTTTTTTTATAACCCCCCTCCCCGGAAAAAAATCCTTGAGTAAAACACGCCTCGAAAAGGAATCCTGGATACGGGCCTGGTCGGGACTACCAAACAATTTCACGAAGAAGAAGATAAATCTTCTCGAATTGAATAGATTTGCTTTAACCTGACTGCTAAAAATCTGGAACTAATAGTTAAGTTTCAAAGAATTCCTTCATCAAATCGATTATCAGAATACAAGTCGTTCATTATAGCAAAACATATTGTGATTATTTTTGCATTTGCAGCTGGAGAAAGGCACTGCTCAAGCTTTCACAGTTTTCACGTAGTGCCATTATATTTACAACAGCAAATACAGCTTTATATTCTATATAAAATAAAAACAATTGTTTTCAACTGAAAGTAAGGAGCAATATTAAACCTTAAAACGAACCGAAATTATTACGTATACGAGGGGGGTCACCCCCTCGTCAATACCTCGCTCTTTACTCTGAAGTCGGAATTTTGTCCCGATTCTTTAAGAATGACTCCTGAATCACAAAGGCAATTTAATTAGAATAAATAGCTTTTTTGAAAGTAGGTATTGACGAGGGGGTGACCCCCCTCATATAAGTAATAATATATGTTCGTTTTAAGTCTTAATGTTACTCTTTCCTTTCAGTTGAAAAAACTGTTTTTTTTTTATTTAATTTCGGATCGTTCCTAAATAATGCTGGGAAATCCGGTCACCAATTCATGGAAAATTTCCCTCCCTGATGAAAAATCCCTCCTACGTATCCCCCCACCGACCCCCCACCACCACCAGAAAAATCCCCTGTGAAAACGTGTGTATACTTCCCAATAACCAATACTATATGTACACAATGGGCAACGTTCATAACTCGCAGCCCTTCACCCAGGGACTCTGGGGGGGGGGGGTGGTTAAGTCATCCTCAAAGACGTAATTATTAGATTTTTTACTATGCTGAGCAAAATGGCTATCTTAAAATTTTGATCGTGTGAGTTTGGGGGAAAAAATGAGCGTGGAAGGGGGGCTAGCATCCGCCAATATTTTTGGTCACTAAAAAGGGCCCTAGAACTTTTGATTTTCGATTAGATGAGCCCTCTCCTGATCTTCTACCTGAGCATCAAAATTTGATCCTTTCGATGTATCTATTGCTATCAAGACTCTGGTTCTTACAGTTTCGGTGACAATTGAGCCGCAATTCTCCTTACTTACAGTTCGTTACCAAGAACTTGTTGATAAACTCAGTTTCTTGAATATTTACTCCCATTTAAACGTGTTATTCATTTCTAACGTATAAAAAGTCAATTGACTCAATAAAACTTCGAGTTTGGACAATCTGTGGGGAATAATTTTTTTAATCTAGAGCTAGAGGCGTTTATGGGCGAGGGAGCAGCCGGGTTAAGCTGCCCCGGGCGCAGTGGATGGGTACGCTGTGGCTGTGTAGCACCCAACTTGATCAAAATTTTCATTTTAGCTTTTTTTGCTTATACTTGTCGATGTATAGATTACAATTAGGTGACAGATTTATTTATTTAGGTAAGGGTAGAACTCATGATGAATAAAGAAGATTCTTAGTCGCGGAAGGTGATTCCAGTGGCACACTTAAGCTTAAGATATCAGTAATAGTGGTATATGCCCCCGTAGAACCAGCTGACGGAGACAGTAATTACTCAGATTAATTTTAAACAGAGGTGCTGAAAGGAATAGACCAGATTCCTGGAAGAAGTATGGTTTAGCCCGACGGTAATATCAGACCAGACGAGAAGGATTTCCCCTTCGGAAATAGGAACAAAGATCATGGCTTATAGAAAAGCCGCGATACAGCCATTTCACACTGCTGAAACAATCCTAGCCTTCTATATTCAGTCTAAAGTTGATATGCTGTTGAAGTCAAATTAAAAGATATATAATAATTAAACAGTCGAACAATAAGAAAATTCAAAAATTTTTAGACTTTGGAGGGAAGAGCACGGCCCACCCACCTCACCCCCCTCTTGTATCCGTATCAAGCTAGGACTTCTGAGACTCATAGCCAATAAGCTTTTTCAACAGCAGCAAACACCTGTTGACTGAGAAAGGCCCCCTAAGTACGATATAGGTTGAGAGAATAAGGTTAAAGCAAGCTTGATGAGTGCTTCGTGTAATTTTGGTTTTGGTACAGAGGTTTTCACGCAGACTGATCATGATTTGATTGTTCATTTTAGTTACTACCATTGTTATCAGCCTCACATTTCTTATGTGCATAGGGTATCATATTTTTTTTTTTTTTCTACGAAAATTGTTTTGCAAATCCAATAAACTCAGTTTTATTTCTGGACAAAATGGCTTCCACTCCTCAAAAATTTAAGGCATATTTGCTTACTTACAAGTCACCTACTGGACGGAATTCATGTGTGCTAGCAATTCGCAGCACCGGCAACTTGCACCAAAATATGTAATAGATGGCGTGTAAGCATAGGATTCATTGTTAATGAGGGTTCACCTTTATTTTTTCAAGACCTTACGATAACGGATATAAACAGATTTTTTGAGTTTTTTTTTGTGTAGCCTCCTCCGCCCCCTCCCCGAAAAAAAATCGTTGAGTAAAACATCCCTCGAAAAAAATCCTGGATACGGCCCTGGTCGGGACTACCAAAAAACTTCACGAAGAACGTTGCTTTAACGTTACTCTGCTCAAAATCTGGGACTAATAGTTAGTTTTAAAGAATTCCTTCATCATATTTATTATCCGAATACAAGTTATGTATTATAGCAAAACATATTGTGATTATTTTCGCATCTGCTGCTGAAAAATAATACACTGCTCAGGCTTCCACAGTTTTCTACGTGGTATCAGTATATTTACGACAGCAAATTTAACTTTATATTCTATATAAAATAAAATAAAAACGTTTTCAATTGAAAGTAAGGAGCAAAATTAAAACTTAAAACGAACCGAAATTATTAAGTATACGAGAAGGATCACCCCCTCGTCAATACCTCGTTCTTTACACTGAAGTTTGAATTTTGTCCCGATTCTTTAAGAATGACTTCTGAATCACAAAGGCAGTTTAATTAGAATAAATAGCTCTTTTGAAAGTAGGTATTGACGAGGGGGTGACCCCCCTCATATACGCAATAATATCTGTTCGTTTTAAGTCTTAATGTTACTCCTTTCTTTCAGTTGAAAAAACTTGTTTTTTTATTTAATTTCTGATCGTTCTTAGATAATGCTGGGAAATCCGGTCACCCCTTCATGGAAAATTTCCCTCCCCCATAAGAAATTCCTCCATGGAAAGATCCTCCTACGTATTCCCCCCACCGACCCCCACCACCACCAGAAAAATCCCTTCTGAAAACGTTTGTATACTTCCCAATAACCAATACTATATGTACACAATGGGCAAAGTTCATAACTTGCAGCCCTTCCCCCGGGGACTCTGGGGGGCTAAGTCATCCTCAAAGACATAATTATTATATTTTTGACTATGCTGAGCAAAATGGCTATCTCAAAATTTTGATCGGGTGAGTTTGGGGAAAAAATGAGCGTGAAAGGGGGGCTAGCTGCCCTCCAATATCTTTGGTCACATACAAAGGGCCCTAGAACTTTTGATTTACGATCCAATTAGCCCTCTCCCGATCTTCTACGGTCACTGGCTCGATATGATCACCCCTGAAGAAAAAAACAGACAAATAAAGACGCATCCGTAATCTTTCTTCTGGCAAAAAATGCAAAATTCCACATTTTTGTACATAGCAGCTTGAAACCTCTACATTAGGGTTCACTGGTATGCTGGATCTGATGGAGTGATTTTTGTTAAGATCACTTGATGTTTTGGGGTGTTTCCCACAATTTCCAAAAACGGGCAAATTTTTGTCGGGCCTGTAGCTTTTGGTGGGTACCATTAAATTTGATGAATTTTATATATTTTGAATAAGCATCAAAATTTGATCCTTTTGATGTATCTATTGCTATCAAGACTCTGTTTCTTAGAGTTTCGGTTACAATTGAGCCGCATCGCTCCTTACTTACAGTTCGTCACCAAGAACTTGTTGATAGACTCAGTTTCTTCAATATTTACTCCCATTCAAAGTTATTGATTTCTAACGTATAAAAAGTCAATTGACTTAATAAAACTTTGAATTTGGACAATATATGGGGAATAATTTTTGGAACAATTTTAGAACCACAGCCCTTTAAAGGTGGGGGGGCAACCGGGTTAAGCTGCCCTGAGCGCAGTGGATGGGCACGCTGTGGCTGGGTAGCGCCCAGTTTGATCAAAATTTTCACTTTAGTTTAGCTTTTTTTGCTTATATTTGAGTCGGGAGGGGAGCACTGTAAAACCTTTCTTCGGGCGCCACCAATCCTAGTAACGGCTCTGCTTAGAGCATTACTGTAGTGAATAATCTTTGAACAATACTTTTTAATTTTCAATAAATTTTAAATTAGAGGTGGATTAAGGGTGGGGGAGGGGGGGGGAGACAACTCACGCCTAATTATAATAACTTGTGTTCATTTTGTATTTGACTTATTTGTTAATGGTTGTTTTTATTCGTTTTGGGTATCTTTCTTCATTCAGTGTAATTTCTTTTCAAAACGAAAATAGCGTAAAGCTTCATGTACTGAATTTTTTTCTTTATCAAAAAAAAAAAAAAAAAATGGAAGAATAAGAAGATAAGTTTTAGAACAAAATTTAGGGTACTAGAAGCCAGGTGATAACAACGGTTAATTATGGCTCTGAAATATGAAAATTTGAAATTAGTTTTAATTAGAATAATTTACATTAGTCCTGTTTTTTTGCTTAATCGAAGCACTAGCATCTTACACCTAAGATTTTAGGGTACTCCTATGTTAAACGGACTCTTTCATATACTGAAATGAAAACCAGTCACGAAAAACCTGTTTTTCACGGGTTAATTCAAGACCCCGCTATAACGTAATACAATGTATAACGTGGTTTTCATTGCGTATATGATATTTAAACTGTTGTTTTTGGGGTTTAGGGGGGTGGAAGGTACCTAGGTTAGGTTAGGTTACGTAGTAGTTTATGCTATGCTTTACCCCCCACCCACCCCCTAATGTGCAAATATATAGCCAAAATTTGTTTCTAAACTATTATATATTCATCCTATTTTATTTCATTAGCATTAACCAAACTAGCACTATATAAAAGAGTCCATTTAATATAGGAGTACCGATTTTAGTCATTTCTGATCAAACTATTATTTTTTTTTTCTTCGTCAAAGCGCAGAGATCTTACAGCTCACTGATCTTAGGAAAAAATCAAATGTTTCTGCCAAACAGAACACTGATTAGAGAACTTTAATGAGAATCTCAACATAGTCCTTAGACCCCTGGTTAGAGCAGAATGAAGAGAGATGTTTAATAAAAGGCCTAAGAAGTAAGATTAGAGATTTTTGTTAATATTACGTTCTGTAATAAGATGAAAAATCTTAGCATAACACCGTATATAACACTGCATAACACCACATATAACACCGTATACCGTATACACCGTAAACAACAAGCTGCATAAAAAATATGATCCGTTCCCACTATCTACAGCTAAAATGAAAGAAAGGTTCGTATGGTTAGACAACGTATCATAGGCAGCGCGCTAGCGCTGCCTAAGTAAAGAACGATATGGGCACAATGTGTTTTTTTTTTCTTCAGCCGGGCACTTCGTATCGAAGGAGTTGTCGTTGAAACTTCTAAAAGGGCTCATTCGATTGGAAATTGGAGTGACGAGTGCCCTTTTTAATAGTCGAAAGTGATTAGGGGCAACTAACCCCCCCACACCCATCATTCCCCCAAACACATCCAATCAAAATTTTGAGATAGCTCTTTTGTTCAGCGTAGTTGATTTCCAGATAAAAAATATGTTTTTGAGGAGGACACTCCCCCACAACCTTCGGGGCAGGGGTTTTAATTATGCCCTGAGGGCATACAAGAACGATGTTGGTATAATGTACTATGTATTTTTTTTTTTTTTTTTGCTTTAGAGCAGGGCACTTCATATGAAAGGGGTCGTCGTAGAATTTTCAAAATGGGCTCATTCGATTGGAAATTTAGAGTTCGAGTGCCCTTTTTAATAGTCGGAAGTGATTGGATGGCAACTAGCCCCCCCCCCCCC
>JAQQPU010002829.1:16686-30023 GCA_029168905.1 Artemia sp. Kazakhstan ARC1039 | reverse complement strand
TTTTTTTTTCCCTTTAGAGCTGGGCAGTTCATATGGAAGGGGTCGTTGTAGAAACTGCAAAAGGGGCTCATTTGATTGGAAATTGACAGTTCTAGTGCCCTTTTTAATAGTCGAAAGTGATTGGAGGGCAACTAGCCCCCCCCCCACGCCCATCATTTACCCAAACACATCCAATCAAAAATTTTGAGATAGCCATTTTGTTCAGCTTAGTTGATTTCCACATAGAAAATATGATTTTGAGGAGGATACTCGCCCAAAACCCACAGGGCAAGGGTTTTAAGTTATGCCCTGGGGGCATATAAGGTTTTTTATAGAAGAGGTTGTCGTAGAAACTTCAAAAAAGGCTCATTCGATTGGAAATTCAAAGGGCTAGTGCCCTTTTTAATAGTCGAAAGTGATTGGAGGGCAACTAGCCTCCCCCCGCCCATCATTTCCCCAAACACATCCAATAAAAATTTTGAGATAGCCATTTTATTCAGCGTAGTTGATTTCCAGATAGAAATTATGTTTTTGAGGAGGACACTCCCCCACAGCCCTCAGGGCAAAGGTTTTAATTTATGCCCTGGGGGCATATAAGGTTTTTTAAAGAAGGTGTTGTCGTAGAAACTTCAAAAAACGCTGATTCGATTGGAAATTCAAGGGCTAGTGCTCTTTTTAATAGTCGAAAGTGATTGGAGGGCAACTAGCCCCCCCCCCATGCCCATCGTTCCCATCATTATATCCAATAAAAATTTTGAGATAGCCATTTCGTTCAGCGTAGCTGATTTCCAGATAAAAAATATATTTTTGAAGAGGACAACCTCACAACCCTCAGGGCAAGGATTATAAGTTATGCCCTGGGGGCATATAAGGTTTTTATCGAAATCTTTGTCGTAGAAACTTGAAAAAGGGCTCATTCGATTTACACCCCTCTCACGCCCACCATTTCCTCAAACACATCCAATCAAAGTTTTGAGATAGCCATGTTGTTTAACGTAGTTGAAAGTTCTGGAAATTTTGTCTTAGAGGATGACAACCACCCTAACAGACCTTAGGGTAAGGGTTGTAATTTATGCCCTGGGGGGCATATAAGGTGTTTATAGAAAGCGCTGTCGTTTCCAAAAGGGCTCATTCGATTGGAAATCGAAAGGCCTAGTGCCCTTTTTAATAGTCGAAAGTGATTGGAAGGCATGACATTTTTATAGTAAAGATCGAAGTGGGCATAATGTATTATTTTTGTTATTGTTTTTGTTTAGACCAGGGCACTTCGTATCGAAGGAGTTGTCGTGGGAACTTCGAAAAGGGCTCATTCGATTGAAAATAGAAAATACTGATGCCCTTTTTAATAGTCAAAAGTGATTTGAGGGCAACTAATCCCCCTTCCACTCCCAGCCTCCCACGCCCACCCTCCCACGCCAACCGTCCCATTTCTTCTCTTAAAATGTAACCGAATCAAAATAGCGTAAGTGTATCCAAGCTATAAAAGAAAGTAAACAGATTTTTTTGCGAATGATATCAAGTTTTCCATTTCAGGTCAACTAGAGGAGGTATGAAACTAAATTAAACACTACTATTTGTGTCCAGATTTTTAAAAGGGTGTATGTTGTTAAAAATTGCTGAAAATTTTTCTCCAGCATACAAATAGCAGGCCAAACTATAAAGTCTTAAAAAACGAAAAGATTTAAAGTATTATTTTCTTTTTCCCTGAAAAGACTATGTCAATATAAAACGACAGAAATTAATTACAAAAACTTTTTCCACAAAATAAGTTTTTTAAAGAAAAGTAAAGAACTCCATTAGACAAAAAATGAGCAAAAATAAAATCAAATTATTTACCAAGCGTGAAACTACCACAAATCAGCATCGATAAATAAATGAAACCCAAAACGAACAGAAATTACAATAATTAACCGAGTCAAACTCAAAACAACCAGAAATTAACATAAGTTGGGCGCAAAACCCCTATGCCTTCCCAAGGCCAGAACAAAATCTGCACTTTACTGAAAAAATACAAATGAATGTGCATTGTCAGTTTAATATACATATACTGATATTTAGTAATCAAAATATTAATATTATTTGATTTATTAAAGTTATAAAAGTAAAAACATTTATATTTTTTTAGTAAAGTGAAAAAGAGGTAATGTATGTTTTATTATCTGGGGGGGGGGGGGTAAGTTCGTCATTTTTTACAGTTTTCAGTAAAAATATAAAAAAATATAATTGAAAATATAGGGGGAAGGGTCACCTACCCCTCAATTGGCGCCACTGTTGAAAAATTTTACTCCACAAATTTTTTTAGCATAGTCGCTTTAGATAACAAAACTTTCCTAACGACCTTCCTAACAAAACTTTGGGTGTTTTAAAAATTATTTTAATTCTTTTTTTAATTATTTTAATCCTTAAAATAATTTTTAAGTCTTTATTCACAGTCATTGTTCTTTCAACACTTCAATTTATTTAACAAGTTAGGAAATAACCTTCCTGAAAATTTTATATCTTGAATGGTTTTTTGGCAGCTCATTGCTTTAACAAATGAAGTTTTTGTCCTGATTAATTTTCAATCACCTTAGCAACAGCACAAGAGTTGCGTTATTTTTTACAGGGAGGTTTTAGGGGGGAGAGGTTTAAAACACTCACAATTAAAACAAAATGAATAAACTGAGCGAAGTAGAAGAAAGATAATATAAATTAAAGGGAAAGTCTAAAACGTCTAAAATTTTTGAGGGTTGGAGCGTGGGCGTGTACAAAGACACTCCTACAATGAAGGTGCCTGCCGAGCAGTCTTGTTAGGAAAGCAACATAAGTCCGTGTAACATGACCCGTCCACCGCTCCTTCGGTTCTAGGCGAATACCCCCCCCCGGCAAATACCCCCTCCCCGTAAAATACCCCCCGGCAAATAACCCCCATGGAAAATACCCCCGTAAAATACTCCCCAGCGGAAAATCACCCCCCCCCCCCAAAAAAAAATACCCCCGTGGAAAATAAGGCTTTCCAAATTTGAGTATTTTATTTGAGTTTTATTTTTTTAATTTCCGTAGGGGGATGGAATTTAGGTACTTGTGTATTATGCGCCAGTCACTCAAGTTTACGCCGTGTAAAATTCGAGAACACACCGGTTTTTTTTGTTAGTTTCTTCGTTACTTTAGAAATAAATTTGCGCTATATATTTGCACATTACGGAGGGGAGGGGGTAAAGTACAACGGGTCTGCATGCAAAATGTGTTTGGTACAATTATTCTGCATATTAGATAGATAGACAAATAAGTGTATTTTAAAGCCAAATATACGGCCATGAACACAGTAAAATGACATAAATGAATATAGTAAATGGGGGGGGGGGTGTTTAACCCCCCATAAAATGCCCTCCCCCAAGAAGAATACCCCTCCCCCCTTCGGAAAGTGACCCCCACGAAAAAACACCCTCCTTGGAAAATCCCCTCCTGGAAAATCCCCTTCCCCCCTATGGAAAATAAGGTTTCTAAATTTGAAACTTTTATTTGAGTTTTTTTTATAGTTTTGTTGAAAAGTGCTAAGGAACAGGAAAAAGAGGAATTTACACACCAGAAGTGTCATAAAAACTTAGAAAAAAAAACACAAATCCATTTGTGTTGAAAAGGCTTCCATATGATTTTCTGCAATTTTTGGCAGTAGCGGGTGCCAAATTAAAAAAAAAATAAAGAAGAAAAACAATTTAGGCAAACAATCATCAAAATTAAGCAAAAACATATGGCACCAAAAAGTTTAAGAAGGTTTGGCTATCCTTTGAAAAGATAGTTGGCTTTGGGAGCCATCACATTCTAAATTGTTTAAGTTTTTACGGACAAAAGTGTTGTCAAATTCTACGAGTTTGTTTTTCTTATCTTCCAAGAGTAAAACTACCACAAATCACCATTAACAAATAAATGAAACCCAAAAACCTAACAGACATTATAATAGATAGCCTAGTCAAACTTAAAACGATGAAAAAGTAAAAGGAGTAAACACATGTCTTCTTCAGACCAGAAAATAATTTGCACTTTACTTTACGCGTATTGTCATTTTGATATACATATTTTGATATCTATTCCTTACATAGTCTTAATACTTCTTTGTTTGTTGAAGTCAAAAAAGTGAAAACATTTAGATTGTTTTTTGTTTTCAGTAAAGTGCAAATTACTTTCTGATCTTGAGGAGGTGTGGGGGTTGTCAGCCCTACTCATGCTAATTGTTGCTATTTTGAGTTTGAATAGGTTATTTATTGTTATTTCTGTTCGTTTTGGGTTCAATTCATTTATTTATGGTGATTTGTCGTAGTTTTACGCTTGGAAAATTATTTGAACTTATTTTTACTCATTTTATAGAACAGGCAAATGGTGGCCTGAAAACACACTTAGTGTATTTTGACCTCCCCCCCTGAAAAATTCCTCTGATAGTCATACTTTCTACTAGTGGCACAATTTTGTCCAAATCCAAGTTGGAGCCAATCTTCCCAATCAAGTGAAAATGACTGTGAAAATTGAAAAGTAAGCCAAATATTATCATGAAGGCAAAAATGTACTAAAGAAAACTGACTTGTTTCTGTGGATGTTTGAATTATGCAGGCTGTCTTAGTTTTGACAAGATTCTTGAAAAAAAAACTTCAGCTGCACGGGGGGGGCAAATTGGGGTCTGCGGGGCAGTTGCCCCCTGCCCTTAAGCAAATTAAGAATGAATTAAGGCTTCCTACGGGTTGAATCTAGAGGAAGCAAATATGGTACTCTCTCACTTGTGTTTTTTAATGCTACAAGCAGGTGCCTGCCTCCTTCCATAACACCGAAGGGTCAAGATAATAATTTTTTATTCATCAGTTCTCTATGTTTTTCTTACTAACCTTCCTTTTTTGTACTGATTTGTATTTGATCTACATTTTATACCCGTCGCCTAAAGCAACTTTCTGCCTGTGTAGTTTATGTAGTACACCCCAAGCGTTGAAACTAGGAACCACTAAAAAATACAAATTTGTGCCTCCAAAACTAACTTAAACTTTACGTATGTGTCTCCAGGTCTAACTTGAAAATTTGGTTAAAGTGATAAAAGAACTTGAAAACCTAATTAGAGTAAAGCCAAGACAGACTGTCTCTGTATGAGGTAAAGCTGGTATATCTTTACTTCACAGTGGGGTGACCAAGATTATTTTGGTTGACATATGAACATTGAGTCCACTGGACCCAATGGCCAGTGGTTGTACTGTTGTTGCAAACAACAATGGCCAATGTCCACTAGATTGTTCATACTATCTGAGCTAAGCCAACTGAGAAAGACCTCTGGATTCACAGGCGAAAGAAGTAGCATGGTACGCAACCCCTCCCTTGAACTTTCGGTTACAATGATCTGTGGTTCGCTCTTCACAATGTTGCAGCTATTGCTGCAACCGTGAAAGAGGTTTCAGTGCTGTTTGAGGTTGAATAAATCTGTGTAAAATGAAGAATATGAAACTATGACATCAAGAATTTGAGAGATAAGTTTCGCATAATTATGATTTTTATTTCTACTTTTATTACTTTTCAAAGCTTCGTTTAAACACAACAATATAAATGCATGAGGAAAGGAAAAAAAACTTACCAAAAGAAAAGATAATGCAGGAAAGTAATAAAATTAACTTTAAAATATTCATAGCTTTGACTTCCCGTAAAATTCTCCATATAATAACTAATTCAAGATAATCCGGGATTTTTTTAGTTTCTTGAGATAAGATAATAAATAAAATCAAGTTTTTTTTACGTAGAATTGGTGATACACAATTAGAGCAGAAAATTCCTAGATTACAATTCTTTTTCTGTTTTAGAATTGTTTTCTATTGTATTTTCCATGTCAACCATTTCCTTATCTCTCTTGCTGATGATGAAGAGCCCGGAGAGAGGAGCTGCCTCTTCAGGACGCTCTTAACAATTAAATATTTTTCTAGAGGATCGAAAAATCTTCAACTGAGCACTACTCTTGCTCCCTAGATGTGTCCACGCTGGGCTCCCCCTCAACAATTGGAGTGAAACCTGGTGTCAATTGGTTTTCTTCATTATTTTATAATTTACATTTTTATCAGACGTCATAGGCGTCATTTGAGGAGTCAGTTACTCCGCCCAATAATTATTAAGTAAACCTAAAAATGATAATTGGAGAGAAGCCAAATAGAGAAGAACGACCTAGCAACAAGACGTCTTTATCGTAGTTCAGATCCGTGATGTTGAAATCCAAGATTATGTGAATTTCAACTCAGCTTTGCATGGCTTTCTTATAAATCCAGTCCATTACTGATTGGAAAAGCTCTGGAGAGAGGAAAAAACCTAGTCTGACACCAAATTCAGTTTTAAACCAAGATGAGTGCTCCACGTTAACTTAGATGAAGAATGTTGTGTTTGTAGTATGCCTGGTTTAGGTGAAAGAGCTTGGTAGGTATTCCATTTTCTAGCATTGCCATCCAAATGCCACAGCGGACAGCTGAGTCAAACGCGATAACAAATCGATAAAGACTGCTGTTGTTGTTCGCTGATGTTTGGCCCTCTCTTTGAGTATGTGTCTCAGCGTTAAGAGCTGATTAGCGAATCCTGTACCTGCTGTGAATTCAGCTCGATTGGGTTAGGTTGTCGAATTTCTTGCAAATCTGAAGCGGTTCAGCAAAACAAGAGCAAAGGTCTTCACAGCTATGTTAATAAGGGATATAGTTTTCACATTCAGTTCTTTCATCTTCTTGAATACAGGGATTATAACAGAGTCACGATAACAGAGTCTCACCAGTCCTTGGGGAATGGTACTAGTGTCTAAATCGCAACGAAAAGACCCTGAAGTCTTGGACCTAGGCTTGGGGCTGCACTGAAGATTTTCCTTGAGATCTAGTCAATTTCCCGGGCTTTGTGATTCTTGAGTTTTTTTATGACTACCAGGATGTCTTGCAAAGCTGATGGTCCAACATCGACATCATCAAAGGGGCCATGCAACTAGTTACATCTTCTCTAGCGGGACGATTAAAAGAGCTGCTGCTATTGTTGATATTGGAAAGTTAAGATAGGAGGGTTGTTGTGGATGTCGTAGGATTAAGTAAATTTGGAAAGTGAGGCATTTGCCTTTATTTAATATAGTCTTTACGTCTTAGAAGGTTACTAGCATCGACGTTTTATGATTCTAATTTTTACCAGAGGCCTCTTTCAGAAGTTGGTAGAATTTCCTCAATTCTGAGTACCGTGTGGCCTTTTCTGTTGCCCTTTGATCCCAATATTTCTGGCCGTACTGGTGGGCTGAATTTTGGCATTGTCTCCTAAGGTCATCGAAGTCAGACAATATCCTATTGTTGCATAGTTGCTGCTACCCTTTTTAAGACTCAAAAGTAATGAGAGGGCAACTAGCCCCCTCTCTTTTTCCCCCAGTTCATAAAAATTTAAGATAGCCATTTTGTTAAAAATATTTCAAAGATCAAATAACAAAAACTGCAAGGGCAACACAACCCCCTAGATACCGGGGGCAGGAGTAGTAACCTATTACGCACTTTCAAGCGTACATTCAACCGTACATTCACGCCTACAAGAATATACAGTGTGGTCTCACGTGGACATTGCAAAAAGCGACCAATCCTTTACCTATAAAGTGGTCAAACACGTTTTGAGAGTATGGTTGTGATTGTATAAGACAACCGGACTGGTTTTTGTTATTGATATCAACTGTACAAGAATATGCAGCGTAGCTTCACGTGCACATTGCAAAAAGCTGGCAAACCTATAGGGTGGTCCAACATGTTTTGAGAGTATAATTGTTTTTTTTTTTGTTTTTTTTTAAATCGAAAACTAGAGATTGTCAAATTGCGTATTTAGGAATGATTTTGTGGGAAAAGCTGATCACCCATGCGCTATCCACTGCTCCATTTCTTTGAAGTATGTGCTATCAAGAGCAGTTTCTGATTTTTTTTTTTTTGGTCAATTGCCTTTAGCCAAGAATAGTTTGATATGAATGTGTCGGTGATAACATTCGCGAATTGGATCGTATGAAGGTGGAGACAAAAAGGGGTGGTCTTATGACTTGACCTAGCTTTACTTCTTCGATGTGTACTGTATAATACACAAGTGGTGTTATAATCGCTAAAACATAAAAATAATCGCTGATGATAGAGGACAACTCCTTGCTACTGTTGCAGGTAACACATTACCTACTGATACATCCAATCGTCAGCTTTCGGGTATTAGCATTCAACGGAAGGTCAATAAAAGAAAGGCCTACTCTTCTGCTAATATCATAAACCTTATCTTGTCTACGTGCCGAAACTGTTACCTGTGTAAAAATAATGTGATAATAGACAGTGAAATTGCCAGAAAAATAAAAAGGGCATTGTCAGAAAATATCACTATGGAATATAAAGATGAATCAACGAAAAACAAAGCACCAGCAAACGTTACTGCCATTGATCAAACAGTCAATGAACCAAATAATACCAAAGACGAAAAGCATATTGAGCCTGTTGATGAGACACCAGTAAAAATTGTGTATGACTCAAAATGGAATAATGATTATTCTACTGATTACGAACTAAGAGAAGACAATAGCTACAATATCAAGAGAGAACATGGTGAACTATTTTATGGAACAGATTCAAAATGTCAAAAAGTTAATCATTGATATTAATAATGTATCATAATATATTTTTGTATTAATATTCTACATAGCATTATTTTATTAAAAATATTACATTGTTATGTGTTCATTATTTTTAGAGTAGGCTAGCATATCAAACGTTTAGAATGTCTATTAAAACATCGGAGATGTAAGAAAAGGAATTTGCATACATGTATTGTCAGACACATGGGATAACATTGACAAAATCTAGGTATCAGAATGAATAAATTCTTTATCAACATCCATTGTTGGATATGTCATTATGACATTATGAAAAAATTGCAATTAAGTAAGTAAGTAAGTAAGTAATTAAGTAAGTAACAAACTATTTCTTGAACTCACCTCTTGGATACACAATACAGAAATTTTATTCAGGAAATTATGAAAAAAATTGATCAAATTCTTTATTAACATTCATAATCGATTGAAGTCGCTTCCTAGACAGACAATACAGCAATTTCACAAAATCTAAGTATAAGAGTGATTAAATTCTATATCAACATCCATTTCTCGGATACATAGGAAAAAGTTGGCAAAATCTAAGTGTTAGAGTGAATAAATTTTATTTATCAACATCTTTTGTCAGATACATCGAATAAAATTGACAGAATCTAAGTGTCAGAGTGAATCATTTTTTTTCAACATCCTTTGTCAGATACATCAAATAAAATTGACAAAACCTAAATTTCAGAATGAATAAATGCTTTAACAACATCCTTTATCGGATATGTTGGATAAAATTGACAAAATCTAAGTATCAGAGTGACTAAATTCTATATCAGCATCCTTTCCTCGGATACATGGGATAAAATATCGGATAAAATTGACAAAATCTAAGTATCAGATTGATTAAATTCTATATCAACATCCATTTATCAGGTACATGGGGTAACATTGGCAAAATCTAGGTATCAGAATGAATAAATTCTTTATCAACATCCGTTGTTGGATATGTCATTATGTCATTATGAAAAAATTGTAAGTAAGTAAGTAAGTACGTAAGTAACAAAATCTTTCTTGAATTCACCACTTGGATACACAATACAGAAATTTAATTCAAGAAATTATGAAAAAAAATTTCACAAATTCTTTATTAACATTCATTATCAATTGAAGTCACTTCCTAGACAGACAATACAGCAATTTCACAAAATCTAAGTATAAGAGTGATTAAATTCTATATCAACATCCATTTCTGGGATACATAGGAAAAATTTAACAAAATCTAAGTCTTAGAGTGAATAAATTTTATTTATCAACATCTTTTGTCAGATAAATTGGATAAAATTGACAGAATCTAAGTGTCAGAGTGAATAATTTTTTTTTATCAACATCCTTTGTCAGATACATCAAATAAAACTGACAAAATCTAAATTTCAGAATGAATAAATGCTTTAACAGGGCCCCGCTTCCCGGCCCGTGGCGCTTCCCGCGGCGCTTCCCGGCCCGCTACAGCGGGCCCCGCGGCACTTCCCGGCCCGCCGCAGCGGGCTGGGAGCCTAGATTTTGTCAATTTTACTCCATGTACCTGAGAAATGGATGTTGAAATAGAATTTAATCAATCTGATACTTAGATTTTGTCAATTTTATCCGATATTGTATCCTATGTATCCAAGAAAAGGATGCTGATATAGAATTTAGTCACTCTGATACTTAGATTTTGTCAATTTTATCCAACATATCCGATAAAGGATGTTGTTAAAGCATTTATTCATTCTGAAATTTAGATTTTGTCAATTTTATTTGATGTATCTGACAAAGGATGTTGAAAAAAAAAATTATTCACTCTGACACTTAGATTCTGTCTATTTTATTCGATATATCTGACAAAAGATGTTGATAAATAAAATTTATTCACTCTAACACTTAGATTTTGCCAACTATTTCCTATGTATCCGAGAAATGGATGTTGATATAAAATTTAATCACTCTTATACTTAGATTTTGTGAAATTGCTGTATTCTCTGTCTATGAAGCGACTTCAATCGATAATGAATGTTAATAAAGAATTTGTTCAATCTTCTTTCATAATTTCCTGAATAAAATGTCTGTATTGTGTATCCAAGAGGTGAATTCAAGAAATAGTTTGTTACTTACTTACTTACTTACAATTTTTTCATAATGTCATAATGACATATCCAACAATGGATGTTGATAAAGAATTTATTCATTCTGATACCTAGATTTTGTCAATGTTATCCCATGTGTCTGACAATAGATGTATGCAAATTCCTTTTCTTACATCTAAGATCTTTTAATAGACATTCTAAACGTTTGATATGCTAGCTTACTCTAAAAAAAATGAACAAATAACAATATAATATTTTTAAAGAAATAATGCTATGTAGAATACTAATACAAATATATATATTATGATACATTATTAATATCAATGATTAACTTTGGACATTTTGAATCTGTTCCATAAAATAGTTCACCATGTTCTCTCTTGATATTGTAGCTATTTTCTTCTCTTAGTTCGTAATCAGTAGAATAATCATTATTCCATTTTGAGTCATACACAATTTTTACTGGTGTCTCATCAACAAGCTCAATATGCTTTTCGTCTTTGGTATTATTTGGTTCATTGACTGTTTGATCAATGGCAATAGCGTTTGCTGGTGCTTTGTTTTTCGTCAATTCATCTTTATATTCCATAGTGATATTTTCTGACAATGCCCTTTTTATTTTTCTTGCAATTTCACTGTCTATTATCACATTATTTTTACACAGGTAACAGTTTCGGTACGTAGACAAGATATGGTTTACGATATTAGTAGAAGAGTAGGCCTTTCTTTTATTGACCTTCCGTTGAATGCTATTACCCGAAAGGTGACGATTGGATGTATCAGTAGGTAATGTGTTACCTGCAACAGTAGCAAGGAGTTGTCCTCTATCATCAACGATTATTTTTATGTTGGCATTCTCTTTGAGTGCAATCATCTCTGGAGATGTCAATCTCGCATAACCACCAACATAAGAGTTGAATTTTTTCGCTATTCCAAAGAAATTTAATTCCTTACTGTCATGACAATGCATGCATACATTTCCAATAGTGCTACCACTTGTACTTGTTTCATAGTTTAAATACTTCTCCTTGTCGGCGTTCAATGCTACAATAACCTTGTTATGTGAACAAAATTTATTAAAATGCTTCATCTTCACTTTTTTTTAAAGATATGACTTATGTGTTTATCGTTCCACTGCGTAAAAAATACTGATTTGATACATGAAATAGACTAGGTAGTGTCGATAACCGGACTTGGAATACCAGTGGGAAAGCCAAATCGTGTCTCCAAATTGTCTCCAAAGCCAAATTGTTAGAGCCGTAAGCATATTTTGTCATGTTAAGATACGTACAAAAAAAAATAAATAAAGTTGAATAATTTCGAAGTTTTAAAAAAATAGTTTGTTATTATGAAAAAAATATTGAATTAGAACCATCAGCCCTCATCATTATGAGTATCCAAAACTGGACTTAAGTTTCACATTTGAACTAGAGAATTGTATTTTCCATAATTTTCTTACAAGAAACTAGAGTTTACGTTCGAAAACCCTTATTAGCTCAGATTTTACGCAAATAGTTTTATTTTTGGATCCAAAAATAGACAAGTTTCATATTTGAACCAGAGAATTGTATTTTCCATAATTTTCTTACACAAAAAACTAGAGTTTACGGTCAAAAACCCTAATTAGCTCAGATTCTACAGAAATAGTTTATTTTTCGATCCAAAATGGACCTAAGTTTCACAGTTGAACCTGAGAATTGTATTTTCCATAATTTTCTTACAAAAAAAAACTAGAGTTTACGGTCAAAAACTCTTATTAGCTCAGATTTTACGGAAATAGTTTTATTTTTCGATCCAAAAATAGACTTAAGTTTCACATTTGAACCAGAGAATTGTATTTTCCATAATTTTCTTACAAACAACTATAGTTTACAATCAAAAACCCTTATTAGCTTAGATTTTACGGAAATAGTTTTATTTTTCGATCCAAAATGGATCTAAGTTTCACATTTGAACCAGAGAATTGTATTTTCCATAATTTTCTTACAAAAAACTAGAGTTTACGATCAAAAACCCTTATTAGCTCAGATTTTACGGAAATAGTTTATTTTTATAGTTTTCAGAAAACACATACCTACGAAAGACTAAGAAACCTAGCTAATAAAAGCCGAAAATAGCAAATTAACCATCCCAAATCATAAGTTTCAGTCAACACACACCTACGAAATACTAAGAAACCTTAGCTCAGAAAAGCCCGAAATAGTAATTTACATACCCCAAATCATAAGTTTCAGATAACACACACCTATGAAATACTAGGAGACCTAGCTCATAAAAGCCGGAAATAGCAAATTACCCATCTCAAATCATAAGTTTCAGACAACACACACCTACAAAATACTAAGAAACCTAGTTCAGCAAAGTCAAAAATAGCAAATTACACATCCCAAATCATAAGTTTCAGACAACACACTCCTACGAAATACTAAGAAACCTTAGCTCAGAAAAGCCCGAAATAGTAATTTACATACCCCAAATCATAACTTTTAGACAGCACACACCTACGAAATACTAGGAGACATAGGTCACAAAAGCCGGAAATCGCAAATTACACATCTCAAGTCATAAGTTTCAGATAACACACACCTACGAAATACTAAGAAACCTAGCTCAGCAAAGTCAAAAATAGCAAACTACACATCCCAAATCATAAGTTTCAGACAACACACACC
>JAQQPU010002829.1:0-11686 GCA_029168905.1 Artemia sp. Kazakhstan ARC1039 | reverse complement strand
TGCAAACTAAAGATCCCAAATCATAGGTTTCAGACAACACACACCTACGAAATGCTAAGAAATCTGGCTAAGAAAAGTCGGAAATAGCAAATTAAACACCCCAAATCATAAGTTTCAGACAACACACACCTACGAAATACTAAGAAACCTTAGTTCAGAAAAGCCCGAAATAGTAATTTACATACCCCAAATCAAAAGTTTCAGACAACACACACCTACGAAATACTAGGAGACCTAGCTCATAAAAGCCGGAAATAGCAAACTACACATCCCAAATCATAAGTTTCAGACAACACACACCAACGAAAGACTAAGAAATCTAGCTCAGAAAAGCCCGAAATAGTAATTTACATACCCCAAATCATAAGTTTCAGACAACACACACCTACGAAATACTAGGAGACCTAGCTCATAAAAGCCAGAAATAGCAAACTATCCACCCCAAATTTTAGGTTTCAGATAACACACACCTATGAGAGACTAAGAAACCTAGCTCTGAAAAGTCAGAAATAGCAAACTACCCACCCCAAATTGTAGGTTTCAGACAACCCACACCTATGAGAGACTAAGAAACCTCGCTCTGAAAAGGCCAAATAGCATCCCAAATCATCAGTTTCAGACAACACACACCTACAAAAGGCTATGAAACCTAGCTCAGAAAAGCAGGATATTGCAAACTAAAGATCTCAAATCATAGGTTTCAGACAACACACCCCAACGAAAGACTAATAAACATAGCTCAGAAAAGTCCAAAATAGTAAATCACACATCTCAAATCATAAGTTTCAGACAACGCAGACCTACGAAATACTAAGAAACCTAGCTCAGAAAAGTCCAAAATCGCAAACCGCACATCCCAAATCATAGGTTTCAGACAACACACACCTATCCTTCTGCCAATAAACCCATCTCCCCCAAAACACTTTTCAGCCATTTCTCGTTAAAAATTACATTTTCAAGTCATCCACTCGGGTTTTTCGCTAGGAATTCGGCCCACTGTACAGCACTATAAGTACTCTAAGACACCCCGCTCCCATCACCACACCACTTGTGTATTATACAGAACACATCTAAGAAGTAAAGCTATCCGTTATTAAAATTCTTTTCTTGCCATCTACATCTCTCTTAGTATCAGCTTTTTAGTACAGTATAACGTTAAACTCTATTTTAAACTGACAACACTGTTCAAACACCACTTGTGTATTATACAGTACACATCGAAGAAGTAAAGATAGGTCAAGTCATAAGACCACCCCTTTTTTTCTCCACCTTCATACGATCCAATTCGCGAATGTTATCACCGACCCATTCATATCAAACTATTCTTGGTTAAAGGCAATTGTCCAAAAAAAAAAATCAGAAACCGCTCTTGATTGCACATACTTCAAAGAAATGGAGCAGTGGATAACGCATGGGTGATAGACAGCTTTTCCCACAAAATCATTCCTAAATACTCAATTTGACAATCTCTAGTTCTCGATTTAAAAAAAAAACAATTATACTCTCAGAACATGTTGGACCAACTTATAAGTTTGCCAGCTTCTTTGCAATTTGCACGTGAAGCTACGCTGCATATTCTTGTACAGTTGATATCAATAACAAAAACCAGTCCGGCTGTCTTATACAATCACAACCATACTCTCAAAACGGGTTTGACCACTTTATAGGTAAAGGATTGGTCGCTTTTTGCAATGTCCACGTGAAACCACACTGTATATTCTTGTAGGCGTGAATCTACGCTTGAATGTACGCTTGAAAGTGCGTAATAGGTTACTAATGGCAGGTGCTTATGCCCAGGGGGCAAATAAGGTTTTTATGTGAGAGTCTTTTTTAAATAGTTTTAAGATCAGACAAGACCAACCCTCACCCCTACTCAAAAAAATATTAACGACATTTACTTCAAAACTCAAGAACCCCGATCTGGTCTTCCCAAATTGAGAAATATTGAACCGAAACCAAAAACGGCCAGAAATTAAACAAACAGTCATAGCAAAAAAACAAGCAACAGGTACTAATATAAATGAATAAATAAATCTTAAAACAAGTAAAGCTTAAATTGAATATACAAATCAATCATAAAACAAACAAAAATTTTTGCTATTGAAGTATAAATGATATCCTAAGCGAACAAAAATTAAATAAACAGTCATAGCAAACAAACATACAACAGGTAGTTATACAAATGAATAAATAAATCTTAAAACCAGTAAAAATTCAACTGAATTTGCAACTGAAGCTTAAAATGAACAAAAATCACTATAAACAAAATTTTGGGTTCTGCCTCCTTCCCTAACTGTAAAAGTCTAAAACATAATGCGTCATTGACGCTTTACTGAAAACGAATTATATTAAAAATACTTTCTTTTGTACTTATTACAGCACTGAAAATGAACATAAAAATTACAGTAAAATTAAATTTTGAACTGATGAGCTTTCAGCAGTTAATATTATTATATATCAAATATTCAGTTCAATTTTAACAGTTCTTTCCAAGACTGTTCAAGACAAATATAGTTTTCACTACAAACAAGAATTTGGCTTCTGCCCCTTTCTCTAACTGTAAAAGTTAGACAAAGTTAGTAAAAGTAAAAGTTAGGGAGCAACATTAAAACTTAAAACGAACAGAAATCATTATGTATAGGGAGGGGGGTTGCCACATCCTCAATACCTTACCCTTTACGCTGAAGTTTGACTTTTTGTTTGAATTATTTAAGAATGACTCCTGAAATTAATTAGAATTAGAATAATAAGCTTTTTAAAAGTTAAAATATTTTTGCATAAACAGTAAGGTATTGAGGAGGGGATAACCTCCTTATATATATAATAATTTCTGCTCACTTTAAGTTTTAATCATGCTCCTTACTTTCGGCTAAGAAAACTTGTTTTTTTTCTATTTAATTTCTGATCGTTTTTTAAATAATACCGGGAAATCCGGCTTTCCCTCCATGAAAAATTCACTTCCCCCACAAAAATTCCTCCATATAAAGATCCTCCAGCGTAGCCCCCTCCAGAAAAACCCCATCTCCTCCCGAAAAATGTCTGCTTTCTTTCCAATAACAAATATTATATGTAAACAATGGGCAAAGTTAGTAGCTTGCAGCCCTTCCCCTGGGGACAGTGGGCGCTCAAGTCACCCTCAAAGTCATAGTTCTAAGATTTTTCAACTATGTTGAACAAAATAGCTATCTTAAAATTTTGATCGGGTGACTTTGGGGAAAAAAGAGGCATAAAAAGGGGGCTAGCTGCCCTCCAATATTTTTGGTCACTTAAAAAGGACACTAGAACTTTTGATTTTCGATCAAATGAGCCCTCTCCCGATCTTCTAGGAAAACTGGTTCAAAACTATCACCCCTGGGGAAAACAAACAAACAAACACGTTTTCGTGATCTTTGTTCGGGCAAAAAATCCAAAATTCCCGAGTTTTGTGTATAGGAGCTTGAAACCTCTAGAGTAGAGTTCTCTGATGTGCTAAATCTGATGGTGTGATTTTCGTTAGGATCACTTGATGTCTTAGGGGTGTTTTCCTCCTTTTTCCAAAATTGGGCAAATTCTCTCAGGCTCGTAACTTTTAATGGGCAACATTAAATTAATGAATTTTATACATTTTGAATAAGCATCAAAATTGTATTCTTTTGATGTATCTATTGTTATCAAGACTCTGTTTCTTAGAGTTTCGGTTAATAGTGAGCACCATCGTTCCTTACTTACGGTTTGTTACCATGAACTGTTTGATATAACAAACATATATGGTTAGAAATTACTGTTGGAATACCCCTCCCCCCTGTATTTTGAAAAATACTTTTCTTCCCACTTTACAAATTTAAGAAAGAACCTTAATCACCCCCCTCCCCGACTAACCTTACCTGACTAAATGGACTAGCAATGTTATCCATCGAGAACAAGTTTCTCACCAAACTAAATTTTCATGAGATAATGAGACAGTTTTCCAAATCAAAAGCAGAAAAAATACATGTGTAATTTTCCGTTTTAATTATATATTAGTTTTGAAATACAATTACAACAATTACCCAAACTATTTCAGTATCTTCGTTTAAGGCGATTGGTTGCGCTGGCTAGTTGAACACTGGGCAGCGCATGTCACAGTTGTTTGAAAAGAATCTCCCTCTTTGGTGCCAAAACAGAAATAGACAGAGCTTGGAAAGCATCAGTGAATGTGATACAGTGTAGTCTAGTGTTGGTTTCAGTGTATGTAAGTATTTTCCCAATTACGTCAAAGGTTTTAGTATGATTTCACAGTAGTTTTATTTCGAAGGAAGTGACGCTGTGAGTCACATGAGTGTGCAGCGTTGCCGGAGACCTCTCGAGGTGCCGGAAACGAGGCAGCGAACAAAATTTTGGTGCATTTTGAAAAAGTGTGGTTTAGCGTAAAAAAAAAAAAATGAGGAATACAGTTAGCTTCAACTTCAGAGCTATCCCAGAGGATATTCTTAAAACCGTTCGAGATATAGACATCCATCGTTTCCTAAAAGAGCTAAATCTCAATGCGACAAATGTCCGAGCGATAGATTCTGATGATCTGCGGAAATTTGGAATCGTCCAGGCTACGCTTAGTTCTGCAGTAGTCATCGATGACTTTGTCGAGAAATGGAAGAAAATTGAGCTGAAGATAAATTTCGATCAAGTTGTTTACCCAGCATTTGTGGGAAAATATGGCAAACGCCCAGTTGTCGTTTTTCTCCGAAAAATCCATGGCGAATTTTCAGCTGATGAAGTTTAAGCAGGGCTCCGACGCTATGGGCAGGTCCTGAACATGCGTCGAAGATGTTCGAAGGGGACGATTTTATTGAGGTAGCCACAGGCCGAGCTTGAGCGCTATGTATATCGAATCCCACATTCCACCGGCGATTATGATAAACCAAGAAGAGAAGATTTTTGTATCCTACGATGGCCAACCCAAGCTTTGTTTCATATGCCACAACGACTACCATGATGCTGCGAACTGCCCGAGAAAAGATCCAAACCAGAGAAGGGGTACAACAGGAAAAAGCCACAATCCTTGGGGAACGGCCGGGTTAGCCACGCCGGCGCAATCAACGATCCCAGATAAATCTAAATCAGCACAACAGGGTATTGTATCGCTTAGAAGCACAGAAGTAGTCAACTTAGTTTTCGCAGCCACATCACAAATTCACCAACGAGAGAATCCGAAACAATGTACCACATCTCCGCTCGTAAAAAATCCAGAAACAGAAGCCACCAACCAACTGGATCAGACTCAGCGCGATAACAATGGAAAAAATGAAGAGGAGAGTACCGAGTACAAAGTAAATGAAGGAGCATTGATCAGCAAACAGTCACGGATTTCAAGAACAACTCCAGGCACAGCTTTCAAGAAAAAGCCAGAAACAAGAAAACCGGGAGACACTCCCAAAAGACAGTATAGCAATGTCTCACAAGATTCGGTGGAGTCAAATAGTGAGAAGAAAAAAGGTGCGAAACTAAGCAAAAAGAAAAAAAGGAATTAAAACAGGAAAAAAAACAAAAAGACCTTAAGAAAAATATGGCTTTCAGAATAGGAACTCTAAATTTAAAAGGTTTAAAACAGGAGAAAAGACAAAAAAGGCTACTAGGTTTTATTTAAATAAATAAATTGGATATTTTGTGCGTCCAGGAGGTAGACACTACGAATATAAGGTACATTTGCGAGAAAGGTTATAAGTTCATATCAGCAGGGGTGGCACCTGACGCAGGATTCATTTTTCGAAATGATGAAAACATAAATAAAGAGAGCCTGAAATATGAAACTGATGGAAAAGTGAGCAGCATCACGTGGCAAAACATCACTTTGGTTAATGTACACTTACCGTCTGGCACAAATAATTTTGAGCAACGCGAAGAAGTCCTCTGAAGGAAAATTATCAAGCATTTCACTGCAGAATCAATGATTGTCTTAGGTTACTTCAATTGCGTATTACAGCAAACATATATCAAAAGTAAAGCCAAGAAAAATGACAAGAGGAAACTAAGCGAAGAACTGAAAGAAATTGTACGTGTTTGGGAGCTGAAAGATGCCTGGATCGAAAAGAATAAAGAGGTATCTTACACACGTATTGACGCAAGAGGTGCGAGCCGTATAGACAGAATTTACTGCACTTCAAACCTCATGAAAAATGTGACGAAGATTGAAAACGTTGTGGTACCTTTCACAGATCACACGGCCTTAGTTATGACGTTCAACTTTGATCCAGACAGGACCATAGTATCGACGTCAAAAAAACAAGCATTTTGGAGAATGGACCCAAATATATTACGAGAAAAAGAGACCAGAACAATAATTCGAAGTAAACTAAAAGAATTACTAGGAGTTTACGCTGAAGAAACAGACGTATGCCCGTTTTGGATTAGGTTCAAAGCAAAAATAGGTAATTTCATTAGAAGTCTTGAAAAGCAGCAGAGAAGAGAGAAAGAAGCTCACAAACGACACCTATATAGGACGTTAACTGACCTAAAGGAGGGAATGGATTTAGGGCAAAGCATCTGGAAAGAGTATTACGAAATAAAACAGCAAATAAGACAAATTGAAGAAAAAGAGTTCGAAACCTTCAAGATAAAAAATAGATTACAAGAGTTGGAAGGATCAAGACTGATAACGTTGTCAGAAAAAGTTAAAGCGCAAGCAAAGAGAAACGAAAACCAAATCGGGAAAGTGAGAACCGAAAACAGTGGAACAACCTCGGATCAAACAAGAATATTAAATGAAACCGCCTCCTTTTACAGGGTGTTGTACAAAAAACCTCCAGTAGGAGACACAACAGAGAACTGCTTCCGTAATTTCCAGTCAAGATACCAGGTTACAGAAGAAGAAAATGCACAAATAGGGGAAGAAATTACGAGACATGAAGTAGAAAAAGTGATATCCGGGTTAAAAAATGGAGTATCGGCAGGAATGGATGGGCTAAGCTATGATTTTTATAAGTTAACGTGGAGCGAAATCGGGGAATTTTTAATAAGAGTGCTAAATGAATGTGGGTCAAGAGGATACCCTGAAAGTGAACTGTCAGTTATATCACTGTTGCACAAGGGCGGACCTAGAGAAGGTCTCCGAAACTGGCGACCAATCTCCTTAACAAACTACGACTTTAGAATATGTACTAAAGTATGGTCTAAAAGACTGGAGAAAAGCGCAGCAAAAATAGTGGGAGATTACCAGAACGGTGGAATAAAAAGCAGGAAAGCTCAACATGTTCTGAAAGTTCTCAGAGACCTTTGCCTTCGGTGAGACGAAAAAAAAACATGGAGAAAGTGTTAGGTTGGAACCTATTAGCCCTAGTTGGCGCTGACATGGTGAAGGCGCATGATTCCGTAATATGAGAGATTTTGTGGTTATTAACGCGACTAAAGAGGAATTTCGGAAAGAATGTCATAGATAAATTGGAAAGAATATATTCTGCACCGAAAGTGGTTATAAAAGTGAATGGAGAACTCACGACAATAACAAACCTAGAAAGAGGTCTGCTGCAAGGGGACCCTTGTTCTGGAACACTTTTTGAAATATATCTCGACCCACCCTTTCGGTATGTAGCAGAAAGAATGTGCGGTGTTCAAGTTTCTGAAAACGTTTTTCTGAAAAGTACAGCTTTCTTAGATGACGGAAATTTTATCACAGGAAGTGAAAATGATGTGAAAACTGTGTGTAGGGGTTTTCATTGGTACGAGCAAAGATTTTAAGTGGAAATACACATACAAAAGAGCAATTTCCTACCCTTGAACAAATCGGAAAATTACGACGACACAGAAAGAAACTGTTGGCTCCCGTTTGCGGAAAAAGCGCGAGTATTGGGCCTGACTTTTGAGAAAGTGCTGAACACAAAAAAAATTGGGAAGAAGAAGTAAATAAAATAGTCGGGATATTGAGTCAACGGAGAAAAAAGCCTTTTCAGAACGATGTTCTGTATGTCAATACATATTGCCTCACGCTATTATTTTACACTGCTCCGTTTTCGCATTACCTGAAAACCTTGCCAAACAAATTGAAAGAGCCATCTGGAGATTTGTTTGGACGGGGAAACTTGAAAAGCTACAAATCAAAATGCTATACTTTCCTGTGGAATCGGGCGGAACTGAGGTAGCAGATTTCAGGGTTATATGCAAGACGCTCTTCTTCAGAAATATTTATGAGCTTGTGGTTAAAGAGGAGCCATCAACTGCAATCATGAGGCAGTGGTTTCTCCCTATAGTGAATGAGGATGCAGAAGAAAAGGTGAAAAAATTGAGCAAAAAAATTCCGACCCCTCTGTGATGGATTGTCAGCCCCCTGAAGAAAGCAAAGGAATTGGGAGCACTGAAAGGTGACTTGGGAAAGGAGGAATTAAAGAAGGTATCGTGGGATGTTTTTAAAAGTGATAAAGAACCGAATTATAGAGCTGGAGAAAAGGAGCCGTTCATTGATTTTCAGTTATCTTTTAAAAATCTAAGTTAATTGCCATTTAGTTATGAACAGAAAGAGTTTGTGTACTGCATGATTCACGGAATATTACCCTTTAGTAATAGAGTTAGTCGCATATTGAAAACTCAAACGCCTACTTGTTTGATGTGTGGAGACGAAGTGCTTGACGGACTATTGCACGAATTGATTCAATGCCCCTCGAACGGTGGATTACCCCAAAGATTATTGGAAATATTAGAAAATGGAGGAATAAAAACAACGTCTGTAGAAGAAAAGAAAAAAGCTCTAAAGCTTTCCTTTTGTGTTAAAAGTAAGCAAAGGAATTATGCGCTGTGTTTGTTAGTGACAAGTGTTAGCATGCATGTGTGGAAAATGCGGAAACGTCAGAAGCAGGTCAAAATTCCTTTGGCGAATGTTTAGCTTGAAAGTTAGGTGGATGACTTGAGACGGAGTCGAGTATGGAGGGAGAGAGTAGATGTGGAATGGAAGAGTAAAACTGAGTTTTAAATTTGAAATTTTTGATTTAAATGTTTTATTGTAAAAAATGTTTTAAATTATTGAAAAAAAAGTGAGGAATTGATGCTAGTATTAGGATAATTTATATTAATTTATTTTTTGTTGGATTTTGTTTGATTTTTGAGTAGCCAAATGGGTATTAAAAAGGTTTTTGTAGTTTATTTGTGCTTCATAAAAGAAAGATTAGAATGGCGTACCTAAAGATATAGTAAGGGCACAGCTTTCTACTCCTCCTAGGTTTGTTTTCGGGTTGAGGGAAGGTTTGGAGGATGGAGAATGATGTATAGTTGATTGAGAACAAGGTTTTATGAAAAACATTTGTCTATTATTAATGTATTCCTACGGTGAAAGGGGTGCCCTATGGCAGAAGGGCACCCTGCTAAACCGGGAATGGTACTTTTCTTGCGGTTTTTTTTTCTTTTTTTTTCTTAGTCAATTATCTTTGGCTACCCAAATTCAAATTTCAAACAATAAAAGTTGTTTTTAAATTAGTGTTTTCAAATTTCAAATAATAAAAGTTGTTTTTAAATTAGAGTAGGTGACATTAAAGTTTTAAATTAAGTGAAAAAGATTATTATGTCATCGAAAGGAGAGGAGGTGGGATTCAAAAAAAAAAGAAAAAAAAAAAAAAAAAAAAAAAAGGCGATTGGCATCAGCAAAGAATGGTTCGAGTGAAATCCCAATGTTTGAAATATAATCCAGAATCCCTCCCTTCCCACCCCCACCCTCCTTATAAATTGGTATTTGCTCTATAAACCTTATAGGTTAAAGCAAATGACCTAATTAAGTGCATAATAAAACGGGCGTTTAAGCTCGCCACGGTTAAGGAATTTCAGGAGTTGAAGTTATCACAAAAAATATTTAAGAGACTGAAAGTCCAGAGAAACGGCAACCATGTTTTCATTATGGTGGATAATACGGCTGGTGCAACACAACATTAATAAATGAGTATGCATTCTCGAAGCATTGCGATAAAAACAAGTAGGGCTATGCGTTTGAAAGTTGTATTACTTACATTAAAGCTCACGTTCAACTTTCACGTAAAGAGGTGGGGGCGGGGGGTATGTAGGGTAAATTCTATTTGCTTCCAGTCCTAAAGCTACTCTTCACTAAATTGTTGAAACTAGTTCATTTGTCTTGTTTTGAAAAGTACTGAATTTCTGCTACTACTATAAACAACTCGTTCCAGCACCTAAGCCACCTCAGGCCTTATTTGAAGCCACCTAAGGCTAACTCATCTCCGCACGCTATTCCTATATTCCAATTCATTCAAAGCTTCATTCTTTATTCTCTCCAACCAAGTTCCAGTTTCACTCAAATCTTTCTTAAGACCTCCTCCTACCCCATTTTAGAAAGGCCTACGTTTCATTTGGCCTCACATGGATGACCATAAAGCACAATTTTTGGCAATCTATTATCCGTAAGACAAGACCTTTTCTTTTAACCGTTTATTATGGCCTTTATTTTATAATGGTATTATGACCTTAGAAAGAGGAATTTAATCTGATCTTTCGTACAGCTTATAATCATACTATAGCCATATGAAGTGGAGTCGAAAGGTATAGTTTACGCCAAAGAATACACCTTATACTAGAGAAAACGTTACACATTTCACTACATCGTCATTAGAAAGATTTCCAAAACAATATTTTCGCCTTAAATTCAATTCGCCTTAAATTCAAGTCGCTTATTTTATTTTCTGGTGATGGAAAAAGGAGTATAATTTTTACCGTTTGAATTTCTGGGTTTTTAAATGTTAACTTTAGCTTTCAATAGACATGAACATCAATAAGCGTGTATGTCATATTAATTTTTTGAAAATTGGGTTGCTTATCCTAAAATAAAACATTTTCTGATATCTCCCTTCACAAATGCGTTGGAGTTGGAACTTCAGAAGTGTTATTTTTTAACAGCCTAATTTAAAATTGCGTCTATTTTAGGAACATGGTGGCTTGGACCTCTTTGTTAGAGAGGTTCAAAACTTTTACCTAACTTTTCTGTAATTGTTTTTTTTTAAGGTGATCTAAGTGATGTGGCTGATGAAAAGATGCGGGAAACATATTGTTTGTGATTTTTGGACTTAAAATATTACTTTTGTTTGAAAATAAAATCTAGGTATCTAGACCATTTTTAATTTTTCGTAACGAAAATATAAAGGATGTTTCTTGAAGTTAAATATAATCAATTAGAATTTTCATTTTTGAAATTCATGTAGTGCCAGAAAGGAGGTTTCACTAAACATTTTTGAAAGCTTCCTTTTTAACGCGCTATTTTAAGGTCAAGCTAGGTCACGCCAATAACGTTTACCTAAATCATTCAACAGTTTGAAAACCTTTGTTGTCCGTTGATATGTTGCTGCAGAGTCTCTTTTACCGATCTAAGGAGTGTTGCAACAAGTGGGTAGCCAGGAGAGGGGGTACGGGTACAGAGTCCCTCCGAAACATAAAATTTATGTAAGAATGTATTAAATTGATTTAGCAAAGGATAAAACAATTAGCTTTGAACCCCCCCCCCCCCCGTTCCCACCAAAAAACCAGTCAGTTAGACTCTTTCCAAAAATCTTTGTGTCTTCGTCTATAGTTGGAACTCAATACCATATAGTTTGTGAAGAAAAAAAATACTATAGATTAGTTTGACAAAAAATTCCTGCGCATTGGCCTCCACAAACATTTTTCCACAGGTAATCTCGTTCTCGATGCATTTCGTGAATCAAATAAAACGTTGCTTTGTCGGCTTTACAAATTAGAATTTAATTTATTAATT
>JAQQPU010002828.1:41214-52408 GCA_029168905.1 Artemia sp. Kazakhstan ARC1039 | reverse complement strand
CTCTTGTGGAGTCGTGGCATAGTGACGATACAGTACCTTATTTTGAAAGATACTGGGTAGAAAATGTGGCGCGTAAACCAGCAAAGAATATGAGATATTAAGGAAGTATTTTGTTGTTAATTAAGCAAGGTCGTTTCCGTAAACATTCTCGAATTTCTAGTGTATCGGAAAATATTATATGGGTTCGGATTCATCTAGTTAGTGGTAAAAGTTTGATTTTAGGTGCCATGTATATTGCCCCCTAGAATGGTTCGTATGTAGTAGAAGTGACATGGGATTTATTAGAGGAGGAGCTTAGGCAATTGCGATCACGTTTAGATAAGGATTATTTTTTGGTTGTGGGGGACTTTAATACTTATACGGGAATATGTAAGGAGATTAATCAAGTTTAATTTGTTGATACGCCGGACCTGATACCTGATATTTATAAGACATCTAGAAGGAGCCAAGATATTGAAAGAAGGGTTAATTGTTGGGGTAAAAGGCTTCTGGAACTGTGTTCAGATAATGCATTAGTAATTGGAAATGGAAGATTTGGGAACGATGGGGAAGAGGGTGAGTTTACCTGTCTGTCGGGGACAAACCCTAGTGTAATTGATTATGTTTTGGTTGGTACTGAACTCGTGGCCCTGACAGTTGAGTTGATGCTCTGACCACTTACCAGTTGAGATTAAGCTTTGCCTTGGAAGAGGAGTTTCAAGGAATCAAAAAGGTGATAGTCCTACTAGTAGGGTTACAAAAGATCTTTGTTTTTCAGGGAAGTTTTTAAAGAGTGAATAGAGTAAAGAGGAGCTGGAGTTGATGAAAGAGGAGTTTTTGAGGCCTGAAATAATTGAGAAAGTTGAGAGTCTGCATAATGAAACAAGAGATATAGATGAAATTTTGGAACATTTGGGTTTTGTGATTTATGAGTGTGCTCGTGTGTCAGAGAAACCAAATATGAAAAGGAAAAATAGTTTTTTTTTATGATGAATGTAGTTCTTTTAAAAAGGAGTTGGAGGAGTTTTTAGATTTCGTAAAAGCTTGCTCTGTAGAGGAAGAATGGCAGAGTTTGTTTTTACGATTTAAGGAAAGGAGAAGGGAATATAAAAGGTTAAAACGGAGGAAAAAGCGGGAGAAAATTAGAGAGGAACAGAAAGAGATAGAGAAGGCTTATATGGTAGGGGATACAAAGCGATTTTGATCAGGAATAAGGCAGGAGAATGGACAAGGAAAAGGTCAATTACAAATCCCAGAAGCATGGCCTAGTTTTCTTGAGAGTATAGATGAAGATTCTAGTGGCCTTGATAGTGAAGAATCAAGTGTTGTTCCGCAGCTTCCGATGAAAGAAAAAGATTATGAGTTAGTGAAGGAGGTAACCTCAGATGAAGTTAGGAAAGCAGTTAAGAAGATGAAGGGGCGATCAGGGCCAGGAATAAATGGTATACCAGCAGTTTTGTTAAAGAGGTTTCTTAGTGTCTTTTGCTAGTTTTAGTGAATATTTTTAATAGAATTATAAGTAGTGGTGTATGGCCTTCCCTATGAAAAGTACCGATTATGGTACCTCTATTTAAGAAAGGTAGTCCTAGTGATCATGATAGCTATAGGTTGATAGCATTAGCGCCTGCACTTAGTAAAATTTTAGAAAATACTTTGGACAATCGGTTGAATAAATGGTTGGAGGGTTATGGGGTAGTTAAAGAGGAGCAGGGGGTTTTCAGGAAAGGGTATAGTACGTCGGATAGAGCATTTGTGTTAAGTGCACTGATAGAGAAGTATGGATCAGGTAGAAATAAGCTGTATGTTGCGTTTCTAGACTTAAGAAAGGCATTCGACAATATAGATAGAGCTCTCCTTGAAAAGTGTTCAAGAGATGTTGGTCTGCCTTTAAGTTTTATTCGTTTATTTGTTGGTATGTATTCTGGGACTAAGTCTATGGTCAGGGTTGCAGGTTCGGGATTTTCTAGGCTATTTGACCTTAAGAAGGGAGTGAAGCAGGGCAGTGTCATGTCCCCGAGACGGTTCGGTTCGGTTTGTTTTTGAATGATATGGTAGAGTTTCTGGAAAAAAATGGGCTCCGAATCTGTGTCTTGGAAAAATTGATTTTTCGGTATTATTATTTGTGGATGACACAGCATTGGTGGCGAAGTGGGCAAGGGAGCTTAAGATATTACTTGATTTAATTGAGGAATATTTACAAATGAAAAAGTTACAGCTTAACGTTATGAAATCTAAATTGGTTGTTTTCAGTAAAAGGAATGAAAAAATAGATAATATATTTGTATTTGGAGGACAAGACTTAGAAGTAGTTGAAAAAATAAAGTATCTTGGTTATATCTTCCAAAGTAATGGTGGATGGAGTTCTCATGTTAAAGAAGTGTTAAATAGGGGAAGAGCTGCAACATTTTCACTTTTCAGGAATAAAACTCGTGGAATAAAGAATTTGTCTTTGCATAAGAGAGTTTTTTTTTATCTAAGATTATGCCGATTCTCCATTGCAGGACAGAGATCTGTGGACATGAGAACGCTGCCCAGTTAGAATTTATTTGTCTAGTGGGAAGATATCTTGATGAGTATTTTGCAAAAAGAAGAGAGTAGTTTTTTTTTTTTTCTTTATTATTGTGACGGGTTCTGTAATTTGGTAATCTTGTATGTTATTTGCGTACATGGCCACATTTTTGCTTGAAATACACGTTATCTTATCTTATAGTGTGCTAGGCTGTTTTTTTAATGTAACCCTAATTGACAAGCGGAAGAGGGGCAGTAATCCCGTGGCAACTGCCGTTGTACCTGCCGGGAGAGTCTCCCTTGAATTGCGGTGATCAGGTTGAACGGGGTCTGACCCTTCCCTTGTTTATTGGAGTTACACCGGTTTCAAGCATGGGAGAGAGTAAAATGCTAAATGCCGTGTTGAACTATATATCTCGATCAATGGCTGTCGGAATAAAGAAGGAAGTGTTTTTAAAACGAGCTGTGGAATTTTGATAGAGACTCGATTTTAAAGGCAAAAGAACTGTTAACCAAGGAGGCCAAAACTGGTGATCGATTTACGAAATGCATGCATGTTGAGGATAATTTAGAGGATATTGCTAAGCTGCTTGCACGATGCGCTAAAGAAAGAGTAAAACTCCCTAAGTTGGTTATATTTGATCCCCAAGAAGTACCGCCCAGTGGGGCAGAAGTAGGTGCATGTGTAATATCGTCGGTGAATGAAATGCGATGACAGTTCTCGGGTTTTCTCGAGTTTTATAACCAAGTTCCACTCCCATGGCCGCCCGGCAATTCTGTAAGTAACGGAAGCCAACCTAATCCCATCCCAGAAAGACATTCTCCACTACCTTATTCCGTAGTTCTGAAGAACCCGCCCCCCACTAACACGCCAGAAGAACGGAAAAAATTTCTTACGAGCATGTGCGGAGAAGATTTATCGGTCGATGATGTTGAATTAAAAAGAAGCCGATCTGAATGGCAGCTTGTTGTTAAAACGAAGGACAAGGTAGACAGCATTGCTTATTCTATCAACCAGAAATCACAAATTGTAGAAGCTAAGGTGAAATCCCCAGTTTTTATTGGCGTGATCAAAAACATCCTAACCACATATGATGCTGACACAGCGAAACCCTTCGTTTCAGGTTGCGACAGGGCAGAGCGGTGTGGTGCTAGCCGAACCTATAAATTGTACTTTTCCTCCCGTTATTAGATAGATCTGGCTATGAAAAGCCCACCAAAACCAGATTTTGAACGTTTTCCGATTGAAAAATCTGTGTACGTTCCGAAACGGTGCTATAATTGCCAAAAATTTGATCGCGTTTCAGTGACGTGCCCTGCTCCCCAGATTTGTCCACGTTGCGGTCGAATGCTAGTAATCCATGCACGGAACCAATTGGATGCGCAACATGTAAGTTAGCAAAACATACATGCCAGTCATTCCAATGCCCTGAGATAAAAAAGCAAATTGGAAAACAAAAACGCTCCGATGATTGAACAGAACACTAGGATTGTGTCTTGGAATATGAATGGAGGTGTGTCTCACAGAATCCCTATAATTGAAGAACTATATCGGCGAAGCGATATTCTATGCATCCAAGAACATTTACTGACAAATGATCGCCTCAACCTTCTCAAGTTTTCGGACAATCATACATTTTATTTTGTACCAGCCAAGTTTCGTCAATGCAGGAGGCCCTCTGGTGGACTAGCGATCGTTTGTAGTTCTGCCGTTGATTCCGAGAGTCTTCATACAGCTGAAAAATTTATGGCTATAAGGGTTGGGAACCTGTTGATTGCCAACGTTTACCTTCCTACAAACTACAGCGATGAAGAATCGCATAACCGATTCTCGGAAGCAGTGTGAGCTCTTGCAAAGTGCTTCAAGACTACTATGTTGTCCAAGCTAGAATGCGTTCTAACCGGAGACTACAACTTTAATCTAGTCGACGACTCGTCTCCTCGGTCCAAGCTGATCCTAAATGCACTTGAAAGTCGGTATAGTGTGCTCCCAAAAGACAAAGATTTCAAATTTGTACATACTAGTGGTTCAGTCTCAAATATAGACCAAGTGGCATGCACGCCAAACGTGAGTGGCACATTGATCATATTATTGGGAAGTCACTCCGCCGACCACATCCCAATTGAAGCATGTCTTAATGTGTGCATCCCAAAGGTCAAAAGTACATTACAGTAGTATGAAATAAAAGATTAGTCAAAGGCCGACTTCTCACTTTATCAGACAGTGCTGGACACGACGCTTCAGAAGATCAGCGTGCCATTTAGTCTACAAGCCAAGATGCATAGGAATATCCAGGAAACTAAAATACAGGTTAATGTTTTCTGTGCTGAAATCACACATGCACTAATAACCGCAGAAAATGCTGATATTCCTATTAGAAAAATTTGTAAAGGAACTGAAATCCCGGGGTTCTCAAAGAATCAAGAGATAGTGAAAGTATGTCAGGATACTAAGTTCTGGTTCTCAGTGTGGAGGGAAAGTGGCCGTCCTAAATTTGGTGTGCCGAATTTTCTTCGTGTACACACAAAACGTAAATTCGAGAAAGCCCTCGAGCAGCACCGCGTGAATGTGAAAAATGATTATACAGAGAGAGTAATTAATGATCCAAGTCGTTTATGGAAAGACCGAATGAAAGATCGCCCAAACACGCCTAAGTCCGTGCCAAGTGATCCAAATGACTGGCGATCTTACTTAACGAGCGAATTTAGTGCCCCGAATCCCGGTGTAGCTAGACCGCATACCGAAGAACTTGAATCTGTGCTATCAAACTCGAGTTTTCCGGAATTTACCGTATCTGTTTTGGATGTAACTGCAAAGGCCTATAGGTTGAAAAAGAAAAATCAAGTGGAGTTGACGGTTTGTGTGCACTTCACCTTGTGAATGCTACTCGTCTTTTGTATGAAATGTTAACGTCATTGTACCAGATAATATTCGTAGTTGGTTTTGTACCCGATGTTTTCTGTACAGGGCAAATTACGCCCATCCTGAAAAAAGGGAAGCCAGCTAACCTATGCTCCTCGTATCGCCCAATTACTGTGTCGCCAGTTTTATGCAAGCTTCTAGAAATGCTTATATTGTCAAATGTTAGACACTGTTGCCAAATGTCAAACCACCAGTTTGGTTTTACGGTGGGGCTCGGTTGTGCTGATACTCTGTCCACACTTGCTGCTATTATGTCTGATTCTGAGGCAACTGGTGATCCACTAGATATTGGCTATTTTGATGGGAGCCGGGCTTTTGACTCGTCGGTGCACGCGTAGAGCGTATATTCTATAAGCGTATATACAAGGTCTAAATTTTTGCATTGTCAGAGTATTATATTATATGTACAAAAACCTTAGAGCGCAAATCAAAATACCCTCAAATCCGGTCGAATCCACTGTTGTACCAGTCCGTATAGGAGTCAAACAAGGTTCGGTTGTATCTCGAGTTTGTACAAGAATAGTTTTCTGCCCAAGTAGCTACTTCTTGTGTTTCAAAAGGGATAGATGTTTCATTGATGACGTATGCTGACGACTTGCTTAATTTGAGCAGGTCTGCTGATCAACTATCGAATAAATTTGATGTGTTGAATAGGCAATCTTGTTTTTCAATGCGGAGCAGCGAAGAAGAAATCCATTTGTGCGATTCAGTTGTGAAATCCTCTGAGAGTATTACTTACCTTGGTTTACCAATCGGTCGAAGCCTCCACTCCACTAGGACGCTACTTATACGCCACGTAGAAGTGAAAATCCGGATCTTGTACGGGTCAATTATTGGTAATAGACATCGGTTCTGCCGTAAATATCTTGCGTCGCTGTATAATGCCATTGCCCTTCCACATGTACTGTATATAGCACCTTTTTGTAAATACCTGTTGTCCGCCCAGTATGCAAAAGTAAAAGTTCTGTTTTTTCGATTCGCGAAGTTCCTTCTGAGACTTCCACCATGGACAAGTAACTCCTATATCATGCTTAATTATAGTGTATCCGATCCAACAGTCTGTGTTAACCGTGTCACCGAGAATTTTTTGAAAACCACTAAGGGAAGAGCGAACCCGTTGCTTGCCATCTTGTGCCAGTATTTTTGCTAATGTACATCAAATATCTTTGGTGATGTTCCCTAGTGTGACTTTTCTTTTGTTTTTCCTTTGTTATACTTCGTTTTAATTCCATGTGAATTTTCGGGCAATGAATTTACTTACTTACTTACCTGCATTTGCAGGTTGCAGAAATTCTTCCCTACCTAGCCGCATCTGGGCACAACCTTTACGTGAAATCTGTTTGGTTGTACATCCAAGAGATGACTAAACTTCCCAGTCGTCACCCAAAAATGTTTCAGATGTTCAGTGAGCAAGGACACACGATTTGAAGGTCAGATCGGTGCTGGGCCGGCCTCTCAGCAGACTTAGTTGTTGAACAAGAGTACATGTGAATCCTAAAGACATCGGGAGGACTCACTGGTGGTGGTGGCATGACTGAAGAACAGAGAGTGATTTGGGTCCTTTCAAGGCCGGCGTGTCTTGAGGTCAACCTGTTGATGCAGAACCTGAATATCGGCTACTCTACAAGCGAGCAGCATCGTGACTTGAGTCAGAACAGACAAACCCGTGACTGTGAAGATACCGTGAAGTTGGTAGATATATTCGAAGCGTCATCCCCATTCATCCCCATACCAGTCCTCCTGCTCTTTTCGAAAGAAACGGATTCATGCGAAAGGCCAACAAGCCTGAGCTAACACAATCAGTCTATCAGTCATGTGGGTTTGATGCTCGGTCCCCAAGACTGGTGGGAATTACCAGCTTCGTCTTACACGGAGGCGCCCTTCTCCATCGGATCCCATGGAAGGTCGTTTCCACATACAAGGCTATCATGTCTTCGTACATTCATTGCGTCGAAAAAAGTATCCCCGTGCAGTTGTCGTCTTCGACAGATACGACGGCGGTCTGTCAATCAAAGATGCAACTTATTTGTGCCGAGCTGGATCTGTCGGCCGCGAAGTATTATTTACCGAAGACATGAATCTTTGCATGAAGAAAGAGGAGTTTCTTTCATGCAAGGAGAACAAATCGCGTTTTCTGAAGACTCTTGGAAACGCTCTGGTAGCCAGCGGATGCGATGTATACCACTCTGAAATAGATGCTGATCTAGACATAGTGAAGAAGGCTACGGAAACTGCATTCCATAGCGACACCATTGTGGTTGCTGATGACACGGGTGTTCTCGTCCTCCTCATCTGTCATGTAGACACGAGTTCAAATCAAGTTTACTTCTCGCCGGAAGTGAAATTCGGAAGTGTATGCTGAGCTTGGGATGATTGTTAGATAAAAGAAAAGCTAGGATCAGAAGTTTGTCAGCTGATGCCGTTCTGTCAAGCCATATTGGGTTGCGACACAACATCGCACCTTTATGGTATCGGAAAAGGAAAAGCTCTTCAGCTATTGTTATCTAGTTCAAATTTCAGAAACGCCGGTACCCTGTTTACCAAAAAATCTGCATCTCATGATGAGATAGCTGCAGCTGAATAGAAAGCTTTGCTGATACTCTACAACTGCCAGGATCTGCCACGTCTTGACACTGCCAGGAACCAAGTTTTCCAGAGGAAAGTCAATACTGCCCCCTCATTCGTACGCCCACAAGAGCTGCCTCCGACTATGATGGCAGTGAAGTATCATTCGTTCCGAGTCTACAGCCAGGTTCAGATTTGGCTAGGGAACACGGTTGACCCTCTAAGCTGGGGATGGAATCTTCAAGGCAACGAAGTTTTAGAGCCAAATGTGACGGATCTCCCCACTGCTCCTCCTCATCTTCTAAAGACAGTGAAGTGTTCTTGCCGAGCTGATGGTTGCAACAGTGAGAGATGCTCCTGCAAGAAAAATGACCAGGAATGTACCATAGCTTGTCCAGTATATAGATGAGTTTCGTGCAACAACGCCAAGTGTCAAGAAGATGAATTTTCTGAGGATGAGCTTTAAACCTGTGATTTAATTTTCCCTATGATTTTTGTTCCTTTGATCAATCAGATGTGCAATTTTCTTACGTTTTATTACAAAAAAAAATTATACCACGGCGTTTTTTATGGTGATGAAGGTGAATGGATTTTGATCTCAAATGCCTGCGAAGAGTAAGGTTTTTGGGGAAGGGTGGGGAGGATGTGCATTAAAAAGATCTTGAAATATTTGAGAAAACCTAGTTGGTCAACTCAAAACTGATCTAGAAACTTCTATCGAACGCTTGTTTATTTTTTACTTAAAACGTTAAAATTTGTTCATTTTTGTTAGAAAACAAAAAATTTCCGATTTATTTTTTGACATTTCGGAGAAACTGACATCAGATATCGTTGTAGCTTTTAAATCTGATGCAGAAAGACATATCAGACACCAGTTTCGTGATATTTCTTTTTTTTCCAAAAAATAAAAAATTAATAAACAAAAACGGGACCACTAATCGACCTAACATAAGCTCAGGGTCACGGAAATCTAAAAATATAGATTTAATACAATTCATGAATTGTTTATAACGAAAAATTGAGACAGGCAGTGAACATCTGTGACTAATGATGGAAATAATCACAGGGGTTGATTCCTAGGTACCTCAACAACCATCTAGGATTAATAAGTACAGCAAACCTTCCGTCAATGAGGGAAAATGAAGACGTGCATCTAAAATCCAGATTTGTGGTAATTACTGCTTGTTTTAAGTTACACTTTATAATTTATTGTAATGACTGTTCATTTTGACTTGACTTACTTGACTCATGACTCTTGCGAGGACGGCGTAGAGAACGATAAGACCAGGCACCTTTATGTTGACCTATTGCTTGCCAGGCTTGCGGCTTTTTGCACTGGGATGTGGGCTTGGACAAGGAGTTTGTTGGTCTTATTTTTTCATCTAGTATGGGGACGTCATCTGGGACATTTCAATTTGTGCAGGGTGCAGTTGAAGTCAAACACAACCAGTGGTTGTGCGTTATATGGCAGCCGAAGGAAATAGCCGTACCAACGAAGTGCGCTGGGCAAGCTGCGTCGAGAAATGAGCTTGCGAAGTACGTGAGAGGGGGAAAGAGGAGTCTTTTTGGTAGCAAAATCAGTCCAGTGAAGACTCTTGATTCTTCGAAGATGTTCGGTCTGCGTGACATCGACGGTACGAAATCGACTGTACGACATCGACTCGTCTTTGACCTAATGTATTTTTTTTTCTGAACAGTATGTTTTTTATAGAAATAGCCTTTTAAACAAATTGAGCAAATAGAAGGTCATACATTCGTTTTAAAAGCAACTAGCTGCGTGATTGGCAGTAAGGGTACATATTTCAAGAACGTTAATTCCTTAAAACCCAGACTCAACGCATTCATTCCCGATTCAAACACTCTTCAGCAGATTAAGCTTAAAGAGCCGAGTTCAAGAAACTTGATGGTACTACATATTTGCTGACCTTCCATCAAAAGCTTACTGCATAGTCATTGTAGATAGGACAGCAGGTAAGATAACTGCAAAGCTGTTAGTTCTGGTAGTAAAATATGCACCTAGAATTTTTACTAGTAAGAAAATGGGTCCTTGGCTTAGTTGAGGTAACTAAAACCTCTACTGAAGGGCAAAAACGACTGATTGAAAATAAAAAAAAATATATGTATTAGAGCTCGTGTATCTAAAACAATGGTGATTGCTCACAACAATGCCATTCTAAATATCGAAGTGCAGTATGGCCTTGGTGCTTTGTACCAGGCTGAACTTCATCATCTGTTCACGTTTGGATGTACAGGGAGTGGAGTGGGGCTGTAAGCTAGCTGTAAGTCAATTATCTTCCGGATAAGTTAGAGACTTTCCTTAAGGATGTTATAAACTATGTTTTGAGGAATCCGAAGCGGATCACTAAGACGAGCCAGATATTGAAAATCATACAATATCAGCAGCTTAAACTTCTGCACATACCCAACGCGTGCCGGATTCTGATAAAAGCGGCTAGTAAACGAAGTTTGGTTTCCTGTGACAATCTTTGTTTAGAAATATTTCAAAAAACCATACACTGTAAGCAAGGGTTTAAAAAGTAAGCCTCCAAGACACGTACACACATGAAAAAAAAAGTTAGAATGTCATGAATGTATTTCCTTGCGTCTGTCCTGAATAAGAAAGCAAGCTTGAGCTTAAACAAGGATAAAATTATATTTCTTTCTCACACAAAACAGCGGATACAATTGGTACTTTTAATCTGTAGCTTGAACCAAGAAATGATAAAGGTGTGAAAGATATACAATGCGTATACAATACGTGAGCTTGTCTAAGCGATGAAGGCATGTCAGGGAAATTATTGAATAGTTCAGGTTTACATGTCTAGGGCTCTAGGCTTAACAGACAAAGCTTACAATAGGTTAAAGGTAAGTGGTGTTTTTAACCTGTAGCTTGAACCAAGAAATGATAATGGTGTGAAAGATATACAGTGTGTATACAACGCATGAGCTTATCTGAGCGATGAGGGCATGTCAGGGAAATCATTGAATTTAATCAAATTTGAATTAGATTAAACTATATTAAACAAAAAAAAAAAACACAGTTTAATCATTAGACAAGTAGTCGTTCAAGAAGAAACAAAGCTCTGAGGACGAACGACTACAACAACCAATATCAGTAATTTCATCTAAATAACTCAATATATATACATACACATATACATACACATATTATAATAATAACAAGTAAAATAAATATCAAAATTAATCTCTCTCGTCAGG
>JAQQPU010002828.1:0-36716 GCA_029168905.1 Artemia sp. Kazakhstan ARC1039 | reverse complement strand
ACTTTAATGTATTTGTCTGGTATACCATACAAGGATAAAACCTTTACTAAAGCTCTTCTATCAACAGAATCGAACGCTTGCTCATAATCTATAAAACTGAGGACCAAAGGTGTTTGAAAACTCAGGCACTTCTCAATTATTAGCCTAAGAGTGAAAATTTGGTCGACACATCCTCTACCTTTTCCAAAACCGCACTGCTCTTCTCTTAAAACTTTGTCTACGGCATCTCTCAGTCTAAAAAGTATCATATTACTAAGTAATTTACTACCTACAGAGACCAGACTAATGCCTCGATAATTACCACACTCACTTTTATCACCTTTCTTATAAAGTGGCTTAATTAAGGTTTTCCTAAAATCGTTAGGTACTTCCCCTTTTTCAAAAATCATATTCATAATCTTCAGTAGCTTTTTTCTAACCTCAGAGCCACCATGTTTAAGAAACTCATTTACCACCCTATCGGCACCTGGAGCTTTATTATTCTTTAATCCTTTTAGTACTGTTGCTAATTTCTCCTCACAAAACAAATCTTCCTTCACATCCAAGGTATCACAAACTTTTTCATTTTCCTCTATATTTTTTCCTGCAACTCTATCTCGGTTAAGCAAATTCTCAAAATGTTTGGCCAATCTCTCTTTAGTTTTTTTCTTATCGCTAATTGAGACCCCATTCCTATCTTTGACTGGGCCAAGTCCGAATTAACTACTCCCTCTCAATTTGTTAACGTGCCAGTACAATATTTTACTATTATGCCGTCTAGCTGCAGCTTCCAGATCCTCGGCAATTTTATCCATGGCCTCAACTTCGCACCTCCTTAGTTCATATTTTAATGCTTTCTCCACTTTCTTTACATTTCTTTTTTTTCATACGATCTATCACTCAGATAATTCTTGTAAAATTCCTTTCTCCTATCTATTAAACATAAAGGTTTTTCACTAATATACTTAGCTGCAGTTCTAGCTTTCTTCCCTAATACACCTTCAGCAACTTCACAAATTATTTTTCTAAAATTATTCCAACCATCTTCCACATTATCAAATTTTAAACTCTCAAGTTTAGTATTCAACTGTTCCTGGAAACTTTCTCTCAAATTATCATCCTGGAGTCTACCAACATCATAACTTCCCGGGAGGTAGTTACCCTTCCGATATTTCAGCTTTAAATTAACCCTTGACACTACTAGATGGTGATCTTTACTTTTAACATCAATAACAGCACTCCTATATACCCTAGTATCTTGTATTGATCCTGCCAGTCTTCGGTTTACTATAACATAATCAATAAGGCTTGCTGTCTTACCATCACGTGAATACCATGTTAACTTATGAGCCATTTTATGACCGAACACCGTATTGGTTATAACTAGATTGTTATACCTACAAAATCGCAAAAGTCTGTATCCATTACTGTTTTCTTTTCCTACACCAAATTTACCTAGGTTGGGATACCATCTATCCCTATTCTACCAACCTGGGCGTTAAAATCTCCCAATAATAACATCATATTTCTACCTGGGACCCTGTCTATTTGCTCCTGTAACTGTAAGTAAAATTCATCTGAGTCACTAGTATCTCCGTCAGTCGGTTCTACAGGGGCGTATACTACTATAACTGATACCCTGAACTTTCTAGTCATAAAATGAGCAATTAGTATTTTATTATTAATACCTTCCCAGCCTAAACAAGACTTAGCATCTTCCTTATTCATCATGAGCCCTACTCCCTGTCTATGTACCCCATCCTTCCTGCCTGAGTAAACAAATTCTATATCACCTAATTTCATGCTTCCTACCCCTGGGATATGAGTTTGTGAAATTCCTAATAAATCCAGTTCGAATCGTCTGAATTCGTCAGTCAAAACATCGATACGAAAGTTATTTTTTAATGTCGTAACATTCCAAGTTCCAATTTTCATGTTCTTTAAATCATTGAAATTATTTTCGCCTCAGGAAAAGCAATGATCCCGGATACCAGTGCAGGACGGGGATCACATATCTTCTCAAGTCTACACCGAAGTGCTTAAGCCGGCTTAGAACCGGACAGCAAGAAGTCCCTGGGATCTCCATGAATGGAGGCTTTGTGCAATCCTGGGCCCATCTTGATCACAACATGGTTTTCAGCACTTGGCGATGCTCTTCTATCAACAAAAGTCGAAATCCTGCACAGACAGTCTCAAGCCTATTACCTCCGACTCGTTATATATTCATGCCTACAAATACTATTGACAAAAGGTTAGACACAAAGATTTCTATGAGTACGATATTTAGCAAACTCTTTGTGGAAACTCATAGAGTATGCCCTATACATGATCAAAAACAAATAGCTAAGCCGGGCTAAGCATGCTAAACTCAATTGAAGGGATGATTTTGAATTCTAGAAGTATAGAGCTATTGTCTTTCCCGTTTCAGTTTTGGAAGCTCTTGTTATATGTAACAAATTTTGATAGTACTCCAAAATTATCAAAATTTTCTATATATGTGCTGAACCTATGTGCATTACCCTGATCAAAAATTGGCACTGAAAGGCAATTTTATCAACTTGAGAACGCAAAAATCAAGCTGAAAAATTGGCCAAATGCGAAAACTATGAATTTTCTTACGCAAGACAAGCAGGTGGTTTCACAATATGTTGTGTTGTTGGATTGGCGGCAGATCCCACAGGTGTTAAACCTTGTCTTCATTATGGCTTCCCTAAACTAAGTCGTCCAAGCGAAATCAGCTTTCTCTTAACCAGAAATGACTTACCTGAAAAAAAAAGTATTTCAAATGCATCAAAGTGATTTGGCTTTTTCAATGCTATCTCAGATCAAAGCGGTTTATATCTTTTGTTAGTACATGACATTATTAGGTCATTTTATGAAGGAAGCAAAATTTTACAGAAGAAGACACTTGTAACCCTCTAAATTCCATGTATTGTGCCATTTCGTGGCATACTGAGTCATATGGAAAACGGAAATTGATGATTATTAATTCCAAGATTAAAATAAAACCAAAATGAAAATTTTGCAAAGAACTGCGCTAGAAAATGAAGCACAGGAATAGAAAGACAAAGAAAATGACGAATTAAGGCTCAGGATGTGAGATACATGTTAAAACATACTAACCTTAAAAAAGGTGTAAATACAAAATACTATCTGTGAAGGGAAAATTTTTATTGATGTGAGCCATTCCAAATAAATTACTAAACTATGCTGTAAGATATCAACCGTTACAAGTGAGAGAATGAGCTCTTTGAAAAAATTTTGTAAAATTTCTAGAGGGTCCATGCCCCCCACCCCCTCCCTTAAATAAAGCACTGCGTTATCTATCTGTAAGTTCTTATTACTATTTTCTTGTTAGAAATCAATCTCAGTAAACTTTTACAAAGTTACTTAGAAAGCTTACAAAGTTACTTAGAAAGCTAGCTTATTCAGCAAAGAAATTTTTCTGTCGTTGGCGGCACGTCGCCTATACATCAATACGGTGTTGGGGTGTACGATGAGTGCAAAACTTCTTGGAATAATGTTGACTCCTATTCCTATATTTGCTTGAATGCTGTTTAATGGGGACAATTTTATCAACCTATCACTTTCATGTTGCAACTAAACATAACTTGAAACCATGTTCATTCAAAAAACCATACGGTTTAGCGAATAGATTTTCCAACAAGGCTGACAACATTGTATTTTTCAAAATGATTACATATTCGAATAAATATTTTAATGGTCCTAGTAGCAATCTATAAGGTCTGGCCTGTGTCTGTTTTGAATTAATTTATGATCCTTGTGCTTTTATAAACAAAAATACGGAACTTAAGGGCTGGACAAGCAATTTTTTTCAGCATCACTTTTCTAACTTGGCACCGAATGGCAAAGAAAGTTGGCAGTGATTCTAGCATGAAAAATTTTCTAGTTTTCTCAGCCGATTAAAAAAAACAGCACCAAATTTCGTCGTGATCATAAAAAAAAGTGAAAGATATCAAACCTTGTTTGTGGTGCAAAAATCTTGATTGTGGTACAACAACTTTGCAAATCTCTAAGACTGATTTATTATTCAAGATGCCATGTCCCGTGCTCTTTTCTTTGGAAGATGTTCTTTCTTAGCTGTTTCAATCCCCAATCGTTTTCTTCCGTTAAGCAGGAAAATCAAAATAACTAACTTTAAATCAATCATGCAACTATTGATAAAGTGCAGTTAACAAATGTGAGTTTTGAAAATCTTGCGCAAAAGATACCGTTAACATTTGCTCACTGAGCCGATGAAATTGGTGCTGAAAAAGGTTACGTGTGTCTGGTCCCTTATCTCCGCACTGGTAACTTTGTCCCAATCTAAACTTGGAGGACCAAACCGTGAGCTCCCGAAAACGACTCGAGCGGACAAGTATTTAGACCCTTAAAGTTTGTCGCTAGTTTTGACTCTTTGATCCAGAAGAGTTTTGGCAGGGTTGCCACAGGTGACACTTTAGTGTCACTTTTGACACTTTTTGTAAAACAAATGGCACTTTTTGGGACACCTGACACTATTAGGACACTTTTTAGCAAAAGTGGCACTTTTTTGCTAAGTAGCACTATTTTACAAAAAAAAAATTCAGACAAAAAACCGGAAGGAAAACTGTCAATGTAGATATGCATCGATATCCGTTTTCTTTCAGTTAAGATTCTTGTTTTAACTCTGCGCTCGGGAATTATTGGATGCAAGAATCTTTCTGTGCGGTGAAAAACATAAACGTGTTTGTCTCTATCTGTGTGTGAGAAATTTTTGTATTCTTATTCTTATCACTGATAAGCGAAGATCATCCAGTGATCTTCGGGTACAAAATAAATGGCAATGGAGAGGACAGAGATAGACATTTTACTGCAATGTGGTGGAGAAGCTTTCAATTGTTTTCAGTTGTTTAGTTCAACTATTTTGTGTTGTTGCAATAATTTATAGGCTCATAGACGATAAGTCAGTCAAGCAGTTTGCAATTCTTGAGTGGGTCCGAATTCAATTTTTATGTTTTATTAGTTGAGGTTTGACTACAATTCAAAGAAGAAAACAGCAAGAAAAGCTAAGAGCGTATTTTTGCGCTACTATGTTAATAACTGTTACTATTTTAACCAGTCACTGGGCCAGTGACTGCTTAACTTTACGCGTCTTTTCATCGATTTCCGTGACTGGAGCTTTTGAAGCCCAGTGACTGAAAAGCTCACTGGTGACATTACACAACGACTCAGCAACGCAAAAACATCCACTGAGCTCACTGGTGTCCCACAAGAATATTTAGTGACTTCTTCAGTGACTGGGCCAGTCACGCAAAAATGCGCTCTAACATTTCCGTTCATATTTTTCTTTGAACTCTTGGCAAAGGACAAATGAATATTCTTACATAACCATCATACTAAAAACAAAATTGATACCAAAACTTCCATTATTTTTAATCCTATGCAATCATTAGCAAAATCACAATCTAATTTCACTTTTTTTTCTTACTTATATTTTTGAATTTGGACGCACTTCCTCATTTTAGTTATCATATTCCCACTAATATTTGATTGTAAATGTGCTTTTACGTTGATACACTAAATGCTCGTTTTTTATTATACAGGTGCTTTCATATTGATACTTAAAATGCTAGTTGACTGTTCTTATGCCCTAGTCCCTGGAGACATCGTAAAGAAAAATTTACTGGGAGTGGCGAGAGTTCTCGTGAAACTTATTATATTCAGGTTGTGATAAATAGATTACATTATATAGCTGACTTATAGTTTTTCACTAGTTTTTGAAAAAAAGAGAAGAAAGTACTCTGTGGGACGAGTTGCCATTTTATACAGTAAGCACCATTTGTGTTTAAGCGGGTTTTTAGGAGGGGGGGGGCTGGAAAGTTGACAAGAGTGGAAGCGCTGCGCAAAGCCGGAAATCAGCACTGACTAAGTAAAATTAAAATTTCTTTTTTATAGTTGATAGATGGCACTAGATCTGACATTTCATGTTGGAGAAGTTAAAGATGTGGGAAATCACGCGGGGATGATCCCAAACGGATTAGTCAATATTTTCAATTTAAAAAGCTTGTTGATGTGAGCGCGAGTGAGGCGAAGTGTCGCGAGCGGCAAATTTTTGGAAAATGACATTTTTTACACAAAATTGACGCTATTTAGCCACCCAAAGTGGCACTAAAAAACCGGCCGAGTGGCAACCCTGAGTTTTGGTCTTGTGGTATTCTTGCACACCTTAGAGGCTTAGATTGTTAGAAGAATGTGAAGAGAATTAAGTTTAAGGATTGTCACAGATCTTGAATTGTAATATACTAATTTATGATGTATTTTATTCTTGCTGTGACTTTATTAGCCAATTATGCTTATAGCACAAGAATACGTTCTAATTTAGCTTTCCTATTTGTAAAATTCTCCTTTTGGCCATCATGGAAAGGGGTTAGGTTAGGAAAATGAAACTTTCAGGGGTGGGGTCCACATGCTAAAGTATGCCCCAGGACATACTCCCTCTAGAGGGTCCTGAAATTTGCCTACATATCAGGTCTAAACCCATTGAAATTTTGACAAAACAACATTTTACCTTAATTTAATCAGTTTCTTTTTCTCTGGCTTTTTTTTTTTTAAATTTTTTAATTCCCACTTCCTCTCCTCTCGGTGACTTTCAAATTTTCTTTAACAATATTTCATAATTTATTTAATGTCACCTACTCTTTTCTTAAAAAAAACTTCTTCAAAAAAAATCCATATAGGGTAAGACACCCAGTAGTTGGACACTTTAATCACTTTGAAAACTTTTTGACATTTAAACTACTCTAATTACTGTATTATACCACCTAGAAACTTAATTTTTGTATCAAAAAAATTCTGAAGAATTTCTGAACAAGTAGGTTACTAATTTAAATAGTTTCACTTGTACAGCACCTCCTATTTTTGAATTTACTAACAAGTGACAATTCTGCCTAAACTCGGACATACAAACGGGTCATTGTAAATTGGTCATTAAAATAGTATAAAAGATTCTGTCCAAGAATAGGCAGGTGGCCAACTACTGGGTGTCTTACCCTAGGCATTAAATATTTATTTCTCTGGCTTTAGCTCTGAAAATGCAATTTCAGTTATTTGAGTAGGATTTCAAGCCATGTCAATGTTTTATTTCCAAGATTTAGGAAATGTATTTGCACATCTTTAAAAGCATGATCAATGTCTTTAGTTCTTTATAGGCTACTCTAAGCAACAAATATTGTCATTTAGGCTAGGCTACTCTTATGTAGAAAGCATTATAAAGTCAAAGAAAAATAATATTGTGTTTCCTTTAAACATGGAGAACAATATAAAGTCTTCTTCATGACTTTTTAAACATCAAATTATTAGGCTAGGCCTATAGTAGAGTATGAATAAAGTTATACAGAAGACTTTTTGGTTTTCCTATTTAATATGTGATCCACTAAAATGTCATACAGAAGGAATTATATTACCCTAATGATACATAGAGAAGACAACTAAAAGTCATACAGATGGCTTTTTATAGCCTAGGCCTACATGATTTCATTTATAGAGCAGCCTAAATAAAATCATATATGTGACTTCTTAATATAGCATTCTACTATAAAGCATTACGAATAAAGTCATACAGATGACTTTTTATGCCTCCTGCTATTATAGACCAAACATAAATAAAGTCATAGCCTACAGATTGCTTTTTATACCTCATACTATTATTGAGCAAACATGAATAAAGTCCTGCATATGACTTTTTATGTCTTAGGCTACTTTATAGAGCAAACTTAAATAAGTCATACAGATGACTTTTGTACCTCCTGCTAGGCTATTACATAGAGAAAACAGCAAAAAGTCATACAGATGGCTTTTTATAGCCTAGGGTAAAAAAACAGTATCCAATTAAAAAAAAAAATATGTAAAACTAAAACCCTCACATCTTGTTACCAAAGAGGAATTGGGAAGAATTGTATATATCAGAGAAAGCTAAAAATCTAAGCTATGCATCAATATGGTTATTATTAAAGTTGTTTAAGATCTAACTTGAAATTATTGGTTTATTGACTTACCTACAAGGACTTCTTTTTGGAAATACCAATTATCCTATTTTGATTTATGAGGCAAGTTTTTTAAGTAAGTACTGTTTTGCAATTCTGCCACTGTAGTGCTACAGGTGGCATTCTGGGCATGTGTGCTGGTTACCTACATCTCTTGTCTATGCACTGATGCCATTACAGTCTAATTCTTCATTGTATATGTTGTTTACTGTGTGTTTAAGATGCCTCCAACAATTGTGAGTCCTGCTGATTGTGAAGTATGGGCTGTTATACAATTTTTTAGTGCCAAAGGTGTAAAATCCATTGATATTCATTATGAGATCTCTGAAGTTTACAGACAAAACATTAAGAGTGATGGAATGGTAAGGAAATGGGTGAGAGCATTTAAAGATGGCTGCACAAATGTGCATGATGAAGAATGGAGTGGGCGTCCTTCAGTCTTTAATGAAGATTTGGTGCAGAAAGTGGAAGCAAAGGTGAGAGAAAACCAATGGTTTACAATTTCATCAGTGTGCAACTGGTTTCCTCAATATTCTTGTAGTGTTTTATATTGCATTGTGACTGAGAACTTGAATTACTGGAAATTGTGTTCATGTTGGGTTCCAAAAATGTTGACAGACTTGCACAAAACCCAATGTTTAGGCAGTGCATTGACTTTCCTTGAGTGGTACCACAATGAAGGTGAAGTCTTTTTTAGACCAAATTGTTATTGGTGACAAAACATGGGTGGCCTATGTCACATCAGAACCAAAACAACAATCCATGGAATGGTGACATTCATCATCACCCAAAAAAGTGAAGTTTAAGCAAACAATATCTGCCTTGAAAATAATGTGCACAGTTTTTTGGGACAAAAAAGGAGTATTGCTAGTGGGGTTTCTGCCTTGTAATGAGACAATCAATGCAGCATCTTATTGTGAGACATTGAACAATCTGCATTATGCAGACATGGCAAGTTGAGTAAGGGTATCATTTTGCTGCATGACAATGCCTGTCCACATGTGGCTAATCAGACCAAAGAGCTCATCAAATCTTTTAAATGGGAAACTCTAGATCATCCTCCATACAGCCCTGATCTGGCGCCCAGTGACTACTGATTGTTCCTGCACTTGAAGAAACACCTGGGTGGTCAGCATTGTCAAGGCAATATCAAAGTCAAGACAGTTGTTATACACTGGTTAATAAGTCAGGCGGCAGAATTTTATGAGGAGAGTATTCAAAAACTGTTGCCATGTTATGAAAAGTGCCTCAATACTCACAGAAATTATGTAGAAAAGTAGATTAAGGTACAGGCTTTCATGTAAAAATAAAATTATTGTGATATCTTTGCATGTCTTCTTTTAATTTCAAAATGGTACTTACTTAAAAAACATGCCTTGTATATATCCTTTTAGTGCTTCAGTTTTATTCACATATGAACAGAAAGCTGACTTTTTTAAGATGCTAAAATTGTAACTTTTATTGCTTGATATTTATTCAATAAATCACAAATATAAAGTATAATTGGTACTGGTGCATTATAATGTCACTTTTATATATTGTACAAGGAAACCAGATGGGTTAATTGCAAGAGACCACTATACAGAAATGCAATGCAAAGCATGGTTTTCATTGTGTTTACAATATTTAAAGTGTTGTTTTTGGGGGGTTTAGGGGGGGGGGGGAGGTACCTAGGTCAGGTTAGGTTACATATTTAATATATGCTATGCTTTACCCACCTACCCCCTAATGTGCAAATATATAACCCAAATTCATTTATAAACTACAGATGACTCTTTTTGCCTCATACTATTATAGAACAAACTTAAATAAAGTCATACATATGGCTTTTTATACCTCCTGTTATTATAGAGCAAACAAAAATGAAGTCTTACATGTGACTTTTTATACCTCATACTATTATAGAGCAAACATAAATAAAGTCTTACGGATGATTTTTTATACTTCATAATATTGTAGAGATTTGAATTGAAAATCAAGTATTTTGCAGTAGGCATCAAGACATGGCTAACTGTAGAAAAAGCCAAGACAGATAGTCTGAGTAATTGAGAGGCAAACGTTTAAATGGAACAGGTATTTATTCATGTTTGCTATATCATAGTATAAGGTATAAAATGTCATCTGCATTACTTTATTCATGTTTTCTACAATAGCGTGAGGCATAAAAAGTCATCTGTATGACTTTATTCATGTTTTCTCTATAATGGTGAGATATATAAAAAGTCATCTGTATGGCTTTATTTTTGCTTGCTCTAAAATAGCATGAGGTATAAAAAGTCATCTGTATGACCTTTTATCATTCTACATAACAGGAGAAAGCATGATATTGTCTTCTGTTTGACTTTATACTGCATCCTACATGACAATATTCTATTGCTCAGATATAAAGACAAAATTTTCTATATTGTCATATGTGGGTAACCCTTTTTAAAGCCTTATAAATTGGGATTGGGCAAAAGTTGCAAAGCTGAAAACAATTTTGTTGTACTTCATTTAAGCAGAAGATTTATTTTGCAAGGTTTTACTTCTGTAACTCACAGATTTTTAAAGGTCACCAAAGGTCAGGACCCTCTAGAGAGAGAAGGAGTAGAGGTAGGTACTTCAAAATAACTTCCCAGGACATACTTAAGCCTTTAGACCCATCCCTGAAAGTTTCATTTCCTAACCTAACTGCTTTCTAAGATAGTCAAAAGTAGCTAAAGTAGAATTTTACCCTCCTATATTCTTCTTCTAAACCTACTTCCATTTTAGTAAGCTCATTGGCTATTCAACAGGTTGCCACCCATAGGCCTGGCTATTCATCATTATTTTTGGTGATTATGCTTTGCTCTCTTGGTACAATTCTAGACAAAAGGTTGTTTGCTATCATGAAAGGCAGTTGAGCTAGGGGAATTTGGGCTTCCATTTTAATGTCTGGGCTGTAGTAGCCTAGGCCACATAAATTTGGACGAAAATTAAATAGTTTCCACAGTTGTAGTATACAACTGTTAAAAATATAGTATATAGTATTACAACTGTTAGAACACTGCCTCACATAGATCGACCCATTAAAAGAGCCATGAACAGGAAGAAAAAGGCACTTTCGAAGTACAAGAAGTGTGTATGCACACGACACTGGGAGCATTATGCCAGAGCCAGGAATAAGTTGAGACATCTAACTAGGCATTTTATGGCAGAATATGAGGAGAAGATAGCCTTTAGTATAAAGGAAAACCCTAAACGATTTTGGAGGTATGTGTCCAAGAAAGATAAGAACAGGCGATCAATACCATTCTTATTCAACGCTGAAGGGAAAAAGTTGGAAGACCCAGAAGCTATAGCAAACTTGCTTAACACTACCTTCGCTTCGAACTTCTCCTCAGACTCATCAGCTGAACCCTCATGTCCTGACCCCAGACATATCGAACATCTTATGCCGAAACTCATCATCACGACTGAAGAGGTTAAGAAAAGACTATCAAAGCTGGACCCTAACAAAGCCAAAGGACCAGACGGCATCCATCCCAGGCTGCTCAAAGAAATCTCTGATATAGTCACCGAACCGCTCTGCTCCTTGTATAATCTGTCTTTGAAGACAAAGAAACTACCACCTGATTGGCGTACAGCAACAATAACTCCAATATTTAAGAAAGGTTCCAGAAGCCAGCCAGAGAACTACCGGCCCATAAGCCTTACCTCAGTCGTTGCTAAGCTGATTGAAGGAATTGTCAATGATGCCGTTATAGCTCACATGACAAGGAATGGTCTCCTTTACAGCGGCCAACATGGCTTTAGAAAAGGAATGTCCATTGAAACGAACCTGATCCAAGCTTATGAATCAATCACTGAGGTTATCGAATCGGGATCCCCTGTAGACGTGTTCCTACTGGACCAGGCAAAAGCCTTCGATAAAATGTCCCACCGGTACCTGATGATTAAACTGTCAGCATATCACATTGATGTAGACGTAGCCCAGTGGATCCATAGCTTTCTGTCTGATAGAATCCAGATTGCTGCAGTCTACGACCACAACGGAAACCTCGTGTACTCGGCACCAGTAAATGTCAGAAGTGGTGTGCCACAGGGAACTAAGTTGGGCCCGACTTTATTCAACCTCTACATTAACGATGCTCCTGAGGTTGTCCAGAATCTGCTGGAACTATATGCAGACGATTCCAAACTCTTTGGACCTGCCGCTTCTGACGAAGACTGCAATGCCCTGCAACAAGACTTAACAAACCTCTGCCAATGGGCCTCAACTTGGACACTAGAGTTTAACCCAAGCAAATGTAAAGTTTTACATCTTGGACTGAACAACCCTTGCCATAGCTACCATATGTTGGACTCTACTGGTGCTATAACACCCATCCAAAGCGCAGAGGAAGAACGTGATCTCGGGGTAATCATAGATAATAAGCTGAAGTTCCATAGTCACTGCCGAACTCAAGCCGCAAAGGCAAACAAGATCCTAGGCCTAATCAAGCGATCAGTGACTAGTCGCCACCCCAGGGTCATTAAGAAGCTTTACACAGCCCTTGTCCGCCCTCATCTTGAGTTTGGGATGGCAGTTGCAAACCCCCACTTCAAATGCGATGCAGAGTTGCTTGAAAAAGTCCAGAGAAGAGCTACTAGGCTCCCATTTGCCAACCAACAAATCCCATATGAGCAACGCCTAGAAAAGCTTGATTTGCAAACTCTGACCTACCGTAGAAAAAGGGGGGACGTAATTTTGGCATATAAGTTGATGAACAGCAGTGTTATAAAGCCCATTCTCGAACAGGACCAGTCTAGCAGAGCGCGAGGTAACCCCATAAAACTCCGCCAAAGATTCAGCAGAAAGCGTGAGAAATACAACTTCTTCACCAATCGCGTTGTTCCGTTGTGGAATTCACTGAGCGATTCAACTGTTTCCGCAGCTTCAGTTAACAGCTTCAAGACTGGCGTTGACCATGACTGGAGGAACAAGCCATGGAGGACGCAGTGGGATGAGCCTGCATCCACCACCAGGGTCTATTAGTGTGTGATATTCAACTGTCCTGTATACGTGTAGGATGTGATGATCCACTAATGAATTGTGCAACGAACTCCTGTCAATACTACCTGGCGACATCTACAGGTTCCTGCAACCTTAGTCGCTAGAAGATGCGATTTAAGGTAATTTAAGGTAAAATGTTTTCCCTTTTATTTAGGTCTTTACTCTTGATCTTAGCTCTCAGTTTTGAAAATAAAGGTTAAATTTCTAGCTGGCAATATAATTTGGTTATAATTAAAGTAGGTACATCATGTGATGCCTTTTTTTTCATAATTCAGTAATCTTTTTTGGGGAAAATTTCCTCCAGCCTCCTTTAGTGGCCTTTGGCTTTTTAGGGTAAAATTCTAGACAAGCTGCTTATTCCTATCTTGGAAAGGGGTTAGGTTAGGAAAATGAAACTTTCAGGGATAGATCTATAGACTGTAGTATGCCATGGAAGGGTATTTGAAGTACATACCTCCACTCCTTCTCCCTCTAGAGGTCACTGAACTTTGATGTCCTTTTAGCTTCACAACTTTGCTCAATAAGGTTGAGCAATTATAAGGTTTTAAAGATCTACAAATACATTTCCTGAATTTAGAAAAAAAGAAACATGGATATGGCTTAAAATTCTAATCAAATAACAGGAACTGCATTTAAAAAAACTAAAATCAGAGAAAATGAAAATAAAGGTATAATGTTGTTTTTTCAAAATTCTAATAGGTATAGACCTGTCAAGTAGGCAAATTCTAATACTTTGAAATCAGAAGAGGGTTAACATATTGGCTAGGAGTACTTGTATGATAAACCTCCTACTGCTCAGGTTGTTCATTCACTGACACATTATAGAACCAATTTTTTTTTAGTTTCTTTCAGCTTTGCATGAGATGAGACAAAGAGAAGTGACAGAACAGGTAAAAAATATTTAATTTGGGCTATATTTTTGCACATTAGGTGGGGGGGGGGGTAAAGTGTTTGGACAGTGTGAAGTTAGAAAATAATTCTTACTACATAATATGCAGATTAATTGTACATAACACATTAGGCATGCAGACCTGCTTTACTTTACCCTCCCCTCCCCCCTAATAAGGATGGATCTAAACTTTGTGTCTTGTGGCAAGCTGCTGAGAACATGCACTGGATCTGAGTACACTGGAATCCTGTTTTATTCTACAGGACTACATATTATGTTCTCCCACTAAGGAAATTGATAATCCATTGAATTATATCAGGATTAACTTTGTATGCTTTAAGTTTCTTAGTGATACAGCAGTGCACAACTTTTAAAAGCTTTTGCCTGATCAAATAATACTATGTCCACACAGATACCTTCCTCAACCAACTTGGTCACTGTGTTATAAGACTGAATTAAGTCATTCTCAATGGATTGAACTTTTTTGAAGCCATGTTGTACATCAACCAGCAATTTGTTTTTTGTTTGGTGTTTATTGATGGTATCATTGATTATCCCTTCCAAAATCTTTGAAATCTATACCCTTCCTTTTTTAATCTGCAGGGACTAACTTCAGGTCAATGGACATTTGAAAAACTTTTGCTAGGGGTTCTGTAATGCAACCCACTACTTCTTTTAGAAGTCTTGGGTGAATCCGATTGGGACCATTAGCTTTTGCTGGGTTAAGAGTTTTAAGTTGTTTGTATTCATTAGGTAGTGATATCATAACTCTAGGCATTTTGTGTGTTATTTAAACAGGTTTTGGGTTTTGGCTATTAGCTGGATCTGGTATCGAAAATTCTGAGAAGTTCTGGCTTAGAATATTTGCAATCTGGACAGAATTGCTAATTATTCTGTTTCTATCTATTATAAGTTCAGTGATTGCTCTTCTTTTAGAATTATGTAATGAAATGTACTTCCAGATTTTTTTAGATTTACTTTGGTTCACATGTAATTGACACCTTGTGTTTAGATGCTACTACTCCCCAAACTAGAGTTTTGCAGATTGATTAAAGTATAAGTAAATTTTATATACTTAAACTAAGCATAGTTTAAAGTCTGATTCTCTTAGACTATGTCTTGAATAGATGGCTTTCAGAATTTCTGCCAGATTTTATGTCTGACTCATGTCAAGGTTGTGAATAATTCACAATCTTATTGGAAGACTTGCTAGTTTTTTTTGGTATTTTTACCTGCATTTTCTAAAGCTTCTTCTGTTCTTCTGAAATTTTTAGTTTCGGATTTTGAATAGATTTCTTTTTCGAAGTAAAAATAGCCACCTGTTGACTGTAGAAATTTTCCTATTTGTGTCTGTTTCAGATAAATAATGAATGACCATACCATATTTAAGAGATTGTATATGTCAAAAGTGGCAAAAATATGTCAAAAAGGCCAGCAACACAGTTTTGTAAAGTCAGCAGCATTTTGACAGTGTGCACTGTCTGTTTATTTTGGACTCTTTGGAAGCAAGAATTTGATCTCACTAAATATCATATAGCTTAATATCTTGTATCTATTATCCTAAATATTTAATACCCTAGGTAAATTTGGTGTAGGAAAAGAAAACACTAATGGCTACCAGGGGCGTCCCGAGGTTCGTTTTATTCTGGGGGTGATCTTCATAAATTTTACCGAATTGCTGCCTGATTTATGCTGAATTTTCTGCAGAAATCAAGAATTTTGCTGAATTTTGGCTGATTTTGTAAAATTTCTGTCGAATTTTCGCCTTCGGTGAAATTTTACTGAATGGCAAAAAATTTGGGGGGGGGGGTGGCTCCTCTCTCCCCCCCGGACGCTCCTGATGGCTACAGAGTGCTGCAGTTTTATAACCATTACAGTATTTGGTCATAAAATGGCCCACAAGTTAACATGGTATTCACATGATGGTAAGACATCTAACCTTATTGATTATGTTATTGTTAACCAAAGACTGGCAGGATAAATACAATATACTAGGGTATATAGGAGCGCTATTACTGATGTTAAAAATAAATATCATCATCTAGTAGTGTATAGGGTTAATTTAAAGCTGAAATTTCAGATGGATAGCTACCTTCCAGGAAGCTATGACGTTGGTAGTCTCCATAGTGAGAATTTGAGAGAAATTTTCCAGGGACAGTTGAGTACTACACTAGAGAGTTTAAAGGTTGACGCTGTAGAAGATGGATAGAATAAATTTTTGAAAATAATTGGTGAAATTGCTGATGGTGTCTTGGGAAGAAAGTTAAGAATGGAGCTAGGAACATTAGCAAAAATGAGCTTGTACAAGAATTGTCTGAGTGATAGATCATATAAAAATAAGAGGAATGTAAGGAAAGTGGAGAAAGCATTGAAATATGACCTAAGGAGTGTAAAGTGGAGGCTTAGGATAAAATTACCAAGGATCTGGCAAGATGCAGCTAGACGGCATTATAGTAAAATACTGTACTGGTATGTTAATAAATTAAGAGGGAATAGTCAACCTTGGACTGGTCCTAGTTAAAGATAGGAATGGGACCACAATTAGTGATAAGAAAAGAGTGAAAGAGAAATGGACAGAATATGTTAAGTGTGTCCAAAACCAGGATAGAGTTACAGGAAAAGATATTGAAGAAAATGAAAAAATTTGTGACATCTTGGATGTGAAGAAAGATTTATTTAGTGAGGAAGAATTAGTTACAATACTAAAAAGATTAAAAAGTAATACGGCTCTGGGCAGTGATAGTTTGGTAAATGAGTTTCTAAATATGGTGGCTATGAGGGTACTGAAGATTATGATTTTTTGGAAAAGGTGGAGTACCTAGCAACTTAAGGAAGGCCCCAATTAAACCCCTGTATAAGAAAGTTGAAAGGGGGAAGTTTATAGAGGCTTTAGCCTGGAATTTGTAGGCAAAAAACTACTTAGTATGATTATACTTTTTATGCTTAGAGATACTGTAGACCCGCTTTGCAAAAAGTGGGGTAGCATAGTAGCAATGCTATTTGGCAGTCTTCATGACCTTGTCAAATTTCTTGGCAGATTTTTTCTGAAAATACAATTTTTACTTATAAAAATAATTTATGCTCAAAGCAAAGCTGCCAAAGCACAAGTTGTGCTGCTAAAGTGTTGGCAGCTTTCGGAATTCTCTCGAATTCTGCTACTGGCAGCTTTGTAACTTTTTCCATGCCTGCTGTAGACAAAGCTTTATGAGAATGACAGTGTGGTTTTATGAAAAGTAGAGAATGTGTCGACCGAATTTTTACTCTTAGATGAATAGCTGAGAAATGCCTTAGTCATCAAACTCCTTTAGTCCTCAGTTTATAGATTATGAGTAAGCCTTTGATTCAGCTGATAGAAGGGCTTTAACAAAGGTCTTATCCTTGTATGGTGTACCAGACAAATATATTAAAATGTTTAGTGCTATTTACAAGAATAACACTGCTGCAGTTAAGGTAGGAAATGACGTTAGTAGCTGGTTTTGTATGAAATGAGGAGTTGATTATATGAATCATTTTGATGCACTTTGTCTTAAGGAGCACAGGAAAGGCAATGGGAGAACATGGAATCAAATGAAGAAGAAAAACTTTCCTGGACCTAGATTATGCTGGTAATTTAAGCGTCCTAAATGAAAGTGTGAGCAAAATGAATGAACTTTTAGAGGCTTTGCGAGTTCAGGGTGCTAAAATAGATTTGAAAATTAATGTTAAGAAGACTTAAGTTGCTAAGGCTATGAATAAGTGAAGATGAAAAGGTGATGCTGGGTAATGAAAAAAATCCACCAATTAGACAGCTTCACTTACCTTGGTAGTGTTATTAGTAAAGATGGTGGGTGCAGTGAAGGTGTTAAAAGTAGAATAGTCAAGCCCTAGGGTGTTTCTTTTTACAGTTGAAAAGTTACAGAAGAAAAAGTCTGCAAACCAAGATTAGAATATTGGAAGCAACAGTGATGTGGTCAAATATGTTTATGAAGCATAAGCGCTCCAAAAAAGGAGAAAGATTTGCTAAATGTTTTCCAGAGAATTTGCCTACGGATTGTTTTGGGTACCCAACTGACTGACCATGTCTCAAACAGTAGGCTGTACGAAAAGTGTGGTTTAATCCCGCTTTCTAGAGTTATAATGAGAGAAAGGTTGAGATGGTTATGGCAAGTTCTGCAGATGAAGGATGAAAGATTGCCAAAAATTGTCCTTTTTGGCCAACCGTCTTGGACTAAATGGAAAGCAAGTCACCTTTGGTTGGGGTGGGAGGATTTCATTAGGAAATATTTAAGGGAAATTGGAAGTTCTTGGGAGGGTATAAAGACAGAAGCTTTGAATAGACTGGGATGGAGGAAGAGTGAGTGTAGCTGTGTTGGCCTCAGGTGGCTTGGTGCTATGGTGAGTTGTTAGTAGTAGTAGCAATAAAGCATAATTTACTAAAAATCAAAGTGCTGTCTTCCCTTCCCAAAGTTAGAGCATTGTCATCGTTTTATTAAAAACTGTGTAAATTGCTTGTATTGGATGCTAAAAGATGCTTAAAAGAGTTGAATCATGGAGAGTTGAGTGGGATGAAAAAAGAAATCAAAAGGTGCTTTATGTATCCAGATTGTCACAAGGACATTTATGTAAACGCAAGCAGTTTTCTGGCAGGGTTGCCACCTCGGTCTTCCTAAAGTGCTACTATTGCCTTAATGTGCATGCTACACAGAAATTTTCAGTGCTACAGTAAACAAATTGACTGTAATGATGCTAAAATAGAACTTCCCCGCTGCGGGTGGCAACTCTGAACACGTGCTGTAGTGCTACACATAATAAAATAATGCTAAAATAGCACTTTCGTGCTACAGGTGGCAACCCTGGGTTCTGGTCTTTAGAAGGTATAGAAGGCGTTAACCTTACTCGTGTTTGTGCTAGTTTGTGTTCATTGGTTTGACTTGATTGTTTATTAGAACTTCTGTTTGTTTTGAGTTTCACTTGTTTAATGATGGTAATTAATGCTCATCTTACACTAGCATTACTATTAGACTTTTTTCTGCTCGTCTTAGGTTTAATATAGCTCTTTACTTTTCTTTGAAAAATTTAGATGCGCATATTTATTGGATTAATGACGCTTCTTGACTACTAAGGTCCTCGTTTCGGCCCTCCAGTGTGTTGCTACAGCTGAGTTTGAACTCTGGGTCCCGTATTACCAAGCTGAGATCAAGCCCACTCTGCCACCACAGAACTTAAAAAAAAATTCTTTTGTGGAAAAGGCTTTGGTACTTTTATTTTATAGCCACCGCACTCAAGATCTTGTATCGCGAATATGAGACAATAAACCGGTTGTCGTGGTCTTTATACCAGACAATATTAGCTTCGGCTCGGTAGGAAATTACATTGTAGCTATATTTTCATTAAATATTTAGTGGGTATTTTGGTTAGGTTAGATTAGTTTAGGTTATGTATTTAATATAATGCGGTCTGGGCGGCCGCCCTTCCATAGTTCTTTGTTGTAGTTCTCATAATTCTGTTGATAAAGTATTATATTTTCTTCATATTTGGTTTTATTTCATTAGCATTAATGAAACTTCACTTCTCGACAAAACTTGAGTGTAATGGCTATAAGATACAAGTACCAAAGCTTTTTTTTATTATTAGAAGAAAAGGAAGAGGTTTGGTAATCAAACATGATTAAGATGGATACCTTCTTCATTCTGGGGTTTCCCGCCAAACATTAAACAATTTTTAGCTTATAAACAATTTCACTAAGTCCATCCTAAAATGTAGTTACGAGTATTTTTTATATCGATGCATCTAAGGAAATATCCCCTTGTGATATTTTCTCCCAGATCACTGATGAATTAAAATGAAAACTTCCTGATTTTTATTGTTGTTCTTATTGATTTGGTCAAATTGAGCTGTGAATGGCTCACACAGGGATAAAAGTATTTTTATGTACCGTAATCTATACCCTTCGCACAACCTATACACTTTTCCATGGATGTATATGGACCTAAGCTTTAAGGATGGGGGAGGATTTGAGCATTATAACCAAGCTTGAGGTTTGGTACAAATGCTTTTATGCCCAAGTGTTCCGATTTTGGAATGGGGGGGGGTTGCTATTGCTGAACTGGCCTCACAGGTGAATATTCAAAATTCAACGAACAAACTAATTATTTTTTTTAAGGATATATCGATGACTTCGGAACACTCAGACTTGTGACAAATGTAACTTAGGTTTATTGCTGATCCAAAAATAGTGAATTTCATTGGATATATCTGGTTTTACATTGAAAAAAAAATGGAACGGCTTGACCCAAAGGAATTTGTTTCCAGTTTATTCTCAGGTACTTTCTATTATCTAATTAAGTTTAATTATCTATTTTATTAATTTTAATTATCTATTTATTTATTTTAATTAATTAATTTTAGTTATATATTGCTCATTAATTAAGTCATAGTGTATATGGTTGATAAAACTGTATAAAATTGTGAAAACAAACGTCCATTTTTGAGTCACCAATCTACTAAGGCCTTATTGTTGAGCTATAAGCCATATAAGGCTATTCCAGTCATTTGTACATCCGTTTTTTTTTATGTTAAACATATGCTGTTTAATTTCTTAAATAGGTCTGCTTTATGTTATCTTAAACCTGAACACATTTTAAATATTCTCTGCTTCAATACACTGTAAGCCTTAGCCAATAGAATGTCGAATAAAAAATTATAGAGCGTGCCTGAATAATTGCAAGGCAGGGGTGTACCCAGGAGAGAGAGAGAGGGGAAAGGGGTCCAGGTTTGACCGCCCTTCCTCGATATATTTCTCCGACTCAGAAATCGATCCTAAAAATGCAGATAAAAAGAATTTCCCCTAAAAAAAAAAAGAAAAAAAAAATCTAACTCGCAAGTTTGTCTTAAAAATGCAGGAAAAAAAGATTTTCCCCCCCCCTCCAAAAAACAAAATTTTTTTTTTCCCCCCCCCCCCCCTCCCGAATGTAGTTTATTTTGATAAACTCTCCATCCCCCTGTGAATAAAATCGTGGATAAAATTTGTTCCAGCTGGTAATATTTAGCCTGTGTAGTCAAAAAGGTTTCATCAGCTTAATTGAAAAGTAAAAGCCTAAGGAGCTATGTAAAGTACCTTTAAAATGTATTAATCTTAAGAAAAAATAAAAGTTTTTAAAAAGGAGATTTTTGCTTTACCTTGTTCTATGTCTATGTTTTTTCAATAGATAAATTAAAATCAGATCCTAAGGAAACCAAAGTGTCATATTAAAACCTAAAACGAAGAGAAGTTAAGTTGAACAAACGAACAGAAATTACACTGAATGAATAAATAAAACATAAAACAATCAGAAATTGAGACGAATAATCAAATCGAACTTAAAATTAAGCATTTATTATTATGGGTGAAAAATGAAACCTAAAATAATCAGGTGAATTTAAGACGAACAGAAATTACAACAAAGAAGCATAGACCTAATGCCCCTTAAAGCTATTTAAAGACTTGGATGTCATTTGCGCGTTACGCGAAAGTGATTTGTCTGTATCCAACATCGTGTTGTTTTTCTGTCACTACATCAACAGCAAATGTGAGGAATCACAATACTAATCAAGGTTTAAAAACAAGTGCTTCAAGAAATAAAATATGCCAACAATTCCCTCCAACCGCCTAAAAGACAAGGATCTTTTGTGTTTTACTGAAAACGATGTATGTTTTAAACGGTTTTATTTTAGCCAATTACATTTGACAAAACACAAGCAAGAAAGAAGAAAGTCTCAATACTAACTAAGGTTGCAGGAAGCAAAAAATCTTTCTTAGGATAATTACATTTGTGACTTTCCATCTGATTTAGCTGTTTTAATAACATGTTTTTTTTGTCAAAATCTCTCCTTTTATTGTATTTCATTTAAAATCATAGACAAATTGCCCCTAAATAAAACTTTGAAACAAAAATTAGTGTTCTTAATGCAAAAAAAAGTATTAAAGGGAAGGAAGTTTGGATTCAAATCGGTCTTGTGTAAGAATGTAATGATATATAAAAAGATTCCTTGAAGTTTTAAACTTGATTTTATTATTTATCTTGATATATGTTTGTTCTTGGTTTTATGTGTTCATCCATAATAATGTCTGCTATTTTAAGTTTGACGTAATTGTTTACTTCAATTTCATGTTCATTTAGGCTTGATTTATTCTTCAGGGTAATTTCTATTCGTTCTTAGTTAAATATACCAAATTACTTCATTTCTGCTCGCTTTTTGTCTTAATTTTGCTCTTATTTTCTTTGATTCTTTTTTTCTGTGAAACAGTTTGTTTAAATTAATTTACATTCGTTTTCTTAATTGCCATAGCTTTAACGGGGATTAATAATTGGAAAGTTCTTAAGGTTTTTTAAAGCTTTTTTTTCAAATATGAATAATTTCGGACCGCAATTTATATGTTTGGCAAGTTTTGAATATTCATTCAAAATATTCAGTCAGCCGTAGTTTTGTACCTTATTTTTTAGTAATATCATTTAAAAAATCTGCAATGCAAGCGTGACGTTAAAATCAAGAAAAAAAAAACATTTCACTCATAAAAATTATCTTTTTATCGACAGGTATGACTGTTGTGTTGCTGAGGCATTAGTTTAACGAAAATATGTTAAATGACATGTTTTGAATGACTTTAGGTTTGGTCCAGAATTAAAACTATTCAGCAAAACTAAAAAGCAACCAAACAGCTAAATATACTGTGGTCCTAGGTCTAGTTACCCTGTGGAAAAACGTGGATTGATGCTCTGTTTGGCAATATTGGGCCCGGGGATTGATACTCGCTGCAGCACCGTTGGCGACAGACTTGCTACTTGTCTCTGTAAAAAAAGACCAAGTAACTGAAACTTCAATTCGAGGTCTTCTGTACCCACAAAGGTTTTGGAGAATCTTTATCCTTTAGTCTAGTACAAGTTCTAGTGAACCCAATCATTACTAAAATTCATAAACTCAGACTCCTTGTTGAAGACCTTTCTCATTTTTTTTTTCTGGTTTTCACTTGGTTTATATACATATGGTGCTGACCAAAGAGTATGGGTAATTTGCAACTGTGGAAACTGGTGCTAGTCTCGACAAAGAAACATCAACGCCATCTACTGGTTAGCGTGTCTTGGCCTTTTTTTTAGTATAATAATTAGATAAAATTTGTGTACTTAGTAAAATAGGCGTGATAATCAGTATTTAACCTCAGTTCCTTAAAAAAAAGACGATTATGAAACTTGAGAACAATGGCAAGAAACTCCAAGCGCTTGATGTTTTTTTTTTTTTTTTTTTTTTTTTTTTTGCTGACACTAGCCCCACTTTCCGCTATTATAAGTTGCCAATACTTTTTGGTTCTGGCTATTTGTATGAACCCAGTCTAGTACACTGCTGTATAGACCAGTTTACCTTGTCCATTACAAATTTGAATCTTCAATTGCAAATGAGAAAAAGAAACACGTCAAGTTACACAGCTTGCAGAGTTTATTTCATATTGTTACCAAGCTAAATATGTAACTTATATTGAGTAAATTTAATTGTAATTGAGTAATTTATAAGTTATTTTAGTAATTAGTATCGCAAGTCTTGAAATGACAAAATTCGAGGCGAAAACTGAAAATTTGTCTTAAAAAGATATTCCCAAGGTAATTTGAAAAATTAGAACCATATGAGTATACTTTAGCATAAATTATTTTTAAAATCATTTAAGAGGGGGGGGGGCTATTCTCTTTGCATCAAAAGCGATCATTGAATTCGTAAAACTAATCTGTTTGATTGTTACTAGCATTGCCATCTAATAATTCTGCATGAATAGTCTACACACAAATAAGAATCACTATTCTGAAAATGGGGATTTGGAAAGTGTGAATCTAAAATTCTTCAGCGATCTTACTTTTTATTTCATTGTTGTTGTTTGTTATTGTTAAACATGAAAGTTGGAGTTTGCTATTGTAAAGTGATTGAAAAAAACCCAAACCAGTCATTTGGACATAACGAGTATAATTTGAAAGAGAAAATATTGAATATTATTCAGTGAGCGTTGATGATGGAGCGCCAGGCTTTTATTTAGTCTTTTTTTTTTTACATGTTGAAGCAACACCTTGTGTACTGCTTACCCGGCTCTACATTTTCTCTCTTTTCTTTCTTCTAGCCTTTTATTTTCTAGTTTCGTGGTCAGTTTTTATTTATTCATTTACTTTTTATCATCTTGATATGTTCAACCCTTATGTTTGCTACCCCTAACAATTACGAGTTCTACCCTCCACTTGTTTATTCTTGTTTTGTTGTTCTGTTGTATTGAGTCAATCAATTCCTTGATTCTAAGTCCTTTATTGGGTGTATTTTGTTGCTACTAGCACCATCTACAAATCGGGAATGCATTGGAAAATAGGTGCTGTTTTACAGAGGAAAATAATTTCTTAAACGGGGCTATTCAAAACAGTTGGATAACAAAAACCAATTAAGAAATAGACGCTTTTATTTAGTATATCTATTATTTAATAAATAATTCATCAGCAGAAAATATAATTTCAGTTCATGGTTCAGTTTATGAAATGGGCAAAAATTTGTTTTTGGTCATATTTCCAAAAGTTACTTTGGGGGGTTTCCTCACCCTCTTTGTCTAATTCTGTGTAAATAATGTTCTGGGCTAAACGATGTTTGTGTAAATGTAAAAAAAACTATTCCGAAGGCCCAAAAACAGTTAAAATATATTAATATGACTGATGACTACTTACGGATCAGTTATTAAATCATGGGTCTAACCCCCTGACTCTTTATAAAAACATTCTCTATAACAAAGAAAAATCCTCTAGGCTAAATGGAAAGATATTCTGCATATTAAAACAAGACATATTATCCACCTTGAGAGGTAGTTCTAATCATTGTATGAGCAAATGTCGTTTGAAACTGATCATTCGGCAAGGTTATTTACTTCTTCATTCAGTTGTTTAGCTTGTATGATTTATAGAACATATCCCAGTTCCTCAGATATTATAAGTAGATTCATACTCATCTTTTGTTTAGCCCGCTTATGTCTTATTTTTCTTTGGTTGTAAATGAATATCCTCAATCTTGACTCAGGACAACATCAGAAACAAAGTTAGATACATGATAGTTGCCTCAGAAGATATGGATTTAGATTCCACAATCTTAGTATGGAGGCATTCCTTTACAGAGAAACCGAGAAAAAAAACATTTATGGAATCATTGGTACTGCCCATCTTTTGTATTTGAGTAAATAAAAGTTGCTTCTCTTTATTCTTTTCGTGTAAGGGCTTAGGGGTATACCCACCATAGGGAGGAGGAGCTTAGGAGCTTACCCCCCCCTCCCTCCTCCCCTTCGAGTGTTACAAAAGAGTGGTCGAATTGTGTTACATAATGCCGTAATTTGGCATGTTACAAATTTTCGTTTACTTTGCTAATTCTAACAATTTCGCTTTGACAAGGAAAAGGCTTGGGAATTGCAAATTTTTCGCTTAAAAATTCGTATTACATATATATGCTTACTTTGTATTAAAGCACATCACAGGCAGACGATGACAATTCTGGTGGTGGATTCAGGTAATTTTTTGGAAGGAGATCTGATCGTTTTTATTCTTAAAAAAAATATGTGGATTTTTGAATACCTTAAACATTTTTCCTTTCTCAGTTTATCTGGTACGGTGTCCGGGAGGATTATGAGGGAGAGTGCTTCCCTCCTCTCATATGAGTATCTATGGCTAAATAAATGTTTTTTTTCTATTGGGCTAAAGTTATGTTAGTATTATAATTCCACAATATAATACATATTTAGAAACACATGTTTTTAGTTAATAATCGGATAGGAAGCTTCAGTTATAAATTAGTTAAAGCTAAATTGATTTTCAAAACAAGTGCAAGATGTTGCACTAATAATAAGGTCGCTAGTAAATTTTTTAGTCAACTGGCTCACTACATCACAATACTTTCTGCAATTGAAATTGAAACCCTAGTTTTGTCTCATAAGGTGGACGTGCCACTTTTCTCTGTGTCCCTGGGCGCCCATAAGCTTAATCTTAGTGGAGGGGGGGGGCTTACCTGGTCTAATAGGCACTTCCAATGCTGTATAATAGAAATCTAAAAAACATATATATAAGGCAACATCATTCAGCCGGGGGGGGGGCGGGGACCCCCCCCGCCCCCCCCCCCATATGGACGCCCATGTCTGTGTCATAGTTAGAATTAAACTGTGATTCGCTATAAGGAAAAGGTTAATTGGCTTTAGGTGTTCACATTATGGTTTTGCTTTCTCTTTGTTTGAATGCCGAAACATTTCAAGCAATTTTTGCGGTTTACCGAAATTATCAAGTAAAAACAAAGTTAATTGTCGTTCTCTTTTATTGAAAATTCTCAACTCGCCTTCAGCAGTTACTACATCCCAGAGTTTTTCAGAAAGAGTAAAATAAAGATGATAATGATAACTAAAAATGGTTGCTAGAAAGCAGAACGTCTTTCAGACGGCCGGATGTCAATTTTGACTGAACAATTCCCCACTGGTTGATTTCAGGCGTGGTAACTAATCGCGTGGCTTAATATTACAAATTATGAAAAACTATGCAAGGGTTCATTGCCGCATGATATCAGTAAATACGTTCTGAATTTTCTAAACTGGCATGGGATTTTTCATTTGATTAATTGTGCAACAGTCTTGTTTGAATATGATTAATTGTGCACAAACATGTATGAAGAGGAGAGGCAATCTTTGGGCCCATGTCTTTCTGAAATCTTGAGATAGTTTTTTTTCTACAATTTTTGTCTTTTCTAAGTTTGTGTGCCGCATCTCATCAAAAAAAAAATTTTTTGTGTACGTGTTTGTGTAGAGATTTGTATCTATTAACAATATACGGAATCTTTTTTTTGTTCAGCGACTACATCTCTTTAATGGCCGATTTTGGTTATTTTTTACTTCTTTTTTTTCAACTTCAGAGCTGTAGTCCAACCCCTTAAACGTAGCGTGCTTGATCCACTCTTCTGATTTGTTTTTTTCGTATCTTTTTTAGTTCTCTAGTTGTCAGAAGTTCTTGGCTTTGTTTTTTCAAAAATCTGTTATGGCTCTCTTGCTCACTTGCTGAAATTATTTAAAAAAAATTCGTATAACAGTTTTTTTTTGCTTTCTCTCGAAAATTTAAACTACTTTTGTTACACAAACGACTGGCTGTTCATATCAGCCCAGCTTGAACAATAGAACATTTTGGATGAAATTGGGCGAAGCACTGATTAGAGGAAATGTCTTCAAACTTGCTGTAGCTTTTTTATTACTGAAATGGACTCACCTTTTCCCACACCATCGTCAGTCTTGTTAAAGCAGCTAACCTATGCAATGACGGTCTTCCGGTGAAGCTTTCTGATAGACATTCATGGCAGTTTTTGGTGAAGATAAGCGATGCGAGCAAGGTTACGACAAGTTACTCTCGTCGCCTCAATTCTGTTCTCGAACATATTTTAAATCTTCTCAGAAGCAGGGTAAAACATATTCCCGTAGAGGACCAATGTACCTGACATGTCAAGATGAACTTGGAGTGATTCAAGGGCTTGGCACTGTTGTAGGGACTATCGCCGGAGTCCAACGCTTTTTGTCGATCCGTGAGTGGAGTTACATGAGTTTTTGGCGCCCCAGGAAAAAGGGAAGGCGTACTCGGTTATGGATCTGATAGAGGAGGGGAACGAAGTGTTCATTAGAAACGAAAAAATTGAAATGAACATAAATTTAAACTAAACAATGGAGCCAAACTTTAAAGGAACACTAATTACAAGAAATAAGGGGCGGGGCTTTGCCACCTCCGAACCTTCCTTCTTACTGAAAAAGATTACTGCATCTTTTTTTTCTTTTTTTCTTTTTTTTTTACTGTAAATTCATATGAATTGCCTATATTAAAGGTTTTGTTTAGTCAATTATTTTTTTCTGTACATTTAAAAGGAATTGATTCAAAAGAAAGAAAGGACTGCGAAAATACGGCCTTTTTAAAATTGTTAAACTAAGTGATTGTCACTTATGTATTACAAGGAAGTGATACCACAGAGACATACCCTGCGACCGCCCCTTAAATTTCTCAAAGGCAATAGCGTCATTTTTGCTTTTTTGAAAACTTAATAGATAGATTATATCAAAACTATAATTTAGCCAATTAATGTTGTATATATTTGAAAGTAATGGATTTAAAGGGAAGAAAACATTTATAAAAAACACATCACATATTAGCCTATTAAAACTAAATCGATTTTAACACATGTAATGATATCGAAAAAAAATTCTCAGCAGTTTCAGCAGTATTTAATGTCTGGTATTGAAATGGAAAAAGAAAAACTGTACAGAAAGATACTTTGTTTTCAATAAAAAACAAACAACCCTCTTGCTTTTTTGGGGTTTGATGGGTGGCTGCACCACCCTTGAGTTCTTTGGTTTGGCTTCACTTCATTGTTTGCTTTAATTCATGTTCACTTGATGTTTCGTATCTTTATTAATAGTAGTCTCACCTTGCTTTAGGTTTTATATTCAGTCTTCCCTTTTCAGGGAAGACTTAGCTGTGTCAGACTTAATTATTTGCCTGGTATTTAATTGATATTATTTTTGTGAACTGCTTATTATAAATGTTAGCTTCAGCTCCATAAAAAACAATTTTACAAGCTTCTAAATACCTACAATAAGTTTCTAAATACTTGTAAATATTTGTAATCAACAAGATAAAAACTGTTGAACACCAGCTTTGGTTCAAATCAAAGATAATTTGTACAAAATGGAACGGTGTAAAGTTTGATTCTATTTTTTATTTTTTTTTTTTTTATTAAAGACAGTCCCATTACAATCTCAATGACTTTTCATGATAAAATTTAGTAATTTAGGGCCAATGCATGGAAAATTCCTGAAATGACAGAGAGTCGACAGGGGTCTATATAAGCTAAGCTGGGAAATGAGGATAGAGATAGGAGGTGTTGGAGGGAACATGGGCTCAAGGACTAAGCTTTTAGCCTTTCAGCGCTAAAGATTAAACTTCCCTACGTGACTCTGATTTTCACAAAGATGTAACATTTGAGCCATTTGCAAAATATATGCTTAATACGCTATTTTTATAATAGAATTTTAGATTGCACTAATAGCTGCGGATTTTTAATCTGAGTACCATATTTTGTGGAAATCAAACACCAGTTGGGAATTATGTACGTAATGTATGGTAACTTCTGTAGTTAAATGTTAGCTGAAGATTTGCAATCAACAAGCTCAGAAACCCTTAAAAACCCAATCTCGTGGATACCGAACATCATTTGTGAAATATGAACCCACTTTATACTCTCAAGTTAGTGATTTTTAATGATTAGTTTTTAATCTTTACGAACATTCACTAAATAATCCAAGATTGATCAAGAGTCCAAAGTAGTACAACGGATCCATTTGTGCAAATTTGGGTTGAAGGGACCCTGCCTTTGGTCCTCCAATTTTACGGATTGAAAACCCTTGCTTGACTCATTGCATCAAGGTGTAACCTGAACAGCATTTGGGAAATACGTGCTTGTTGTATTTTGATTTTGGAGTTATATATTTCAAATTCAGCCTCTGATTTGTCGTCAGAAAAATCAGAATTCATGAATAAATTTGAGTGGAAATCAAACACTATTTATGAAATATGTCCTTAGTGTGATTCAATCTTCGTCTTTTCTGAAAGGCTCATTTTATGCATTTTGTGGGAAACTATATAGTAAAAGTTGTTGTCCGACACAATGATAAACTTTATAGGAGAATATTCTTTCAGAATTTCTACAATAAAAGTATCTGTCGGGTTACTAATGGCTTATTAATTTGTGCTCTGGTGTGGTGTAGGATGCTGTATTCTGTATGTAAGAATTTATATGTATTGTGATTATTGGAATAAATTATGCTGGCAGAGATATTTCTCGAGATATTTCACATATTTTTGCCAACCTGGATGTACATAGTGTCTATTGATTTGGGTTCAACATTCCCTGAAAGTCTCAACTTAATATCCTTAGCTGTTCCAAAGAAGTTTCAGCCTAACACCCTTAGTCATTCCTGCGACATTGTAGATACGCCATTTTGACAACCAGAATGCACATATCGTTTTTGATTTAGCTCAAGACCTCCTTCAAAATTCTCCAAAAGTTTCAACCAAGTGCCCTTATCAGTTTTTGAAATATTGCAAATACGGTCTTTTGACAACCTGGATGTGCAAAGTGTCTTTTCATTCAGTTCAACATCCCCCTGAAAGATTCAACTTACATCAAAATGATGGATTTATGAGGATTTTTCCAAAATCCCCATAAATTTGTCTTCGCAATGAACTTTTACTATTAAGATTAATCGAAATAATAATAACCATTCCTGAATACGAATGGCAATTTTTCTCACTAGAAGGTTCTTTTAAGCGCTTTTTTAAACTTGTGGTTACTATGGACCGTAGTTTGTTCTTTACTATGTTGCAGCTACTGCTGCAGCCGTGATTAACAGGTTCAGAAACCCTTGAGTTTCTGTTCTAATGGCCGGTAGTAAATAATTGGTAGTTCGGGCCCAAGAGCTTCAGTTTGAGTACCTCAATCACAAAGGTAAAAATTCCTTGTTTTGTATCGTTTCGATTTCAACGAGGTTGTAAAATTTCCACCTTCCAACATCATATAAAAAGGCACTTTTCTATGATACAAAAAATGGGGGGGGGGTGGAAGGGGGATGAGCCCAAGGGCTTGTCATTGTCTGAATCTAAGCAAAACTTCTTGTATGACCCCGATTTCAACAAGGTTGAACACCCCCAAGTTTCTATGATAAAAGAGGTGACAGAGCCGGAACAGGCCTTGTTTTGGAACATAAATTGTATACGAATAAAAAATCTTTAAACACAAAACAAGTAGGTGTATGCTAAGGTGTATCCAGGATTTTTGTTGGTGGGGGGGAGGTTACAAAAAAAACTTTCAAAACTCATCAAAATTTGTTTGTATGCATTTTTTTTACGTGTTTCCACCCCCCACGCCTTTTTTGGGGGGGGGGGGGGGTCCAGCCCCGCAACATCCCACCCACCCTCCTTGGATAGGATGTTGTGTGTAGGGGGTGTCAGCCCAAGGGCCTTAGATTGTGTTCTTCCGTCATACAAATTGAAAATGCTTGTATGGTTCTGTTTTTCTACAAGGCGTTTATGGCTTTTTTTTATAATTTGATGTCCTTACCCCCGGGCTGCACTGGTTATGTCAGGTCCGGTGGCACAGTTTTAAATAAATGACCGTTTTGATTAAAATCAATGTCTTGAATTTTCTTACACGACACCATTTGAGGCTGAGAGGAGGGGTTAACCCGAAGAAATCGGATGATAGGTTGCTCTTCTCTATTTTAGCCTTTAAAATGACACTAGAGCTCAGAATTAGCGATTGAGTGAATTCTCCTTCACTTTTTTTATACTTCGACCAGTCTGATTAAAATGGCAATCTTGAAATTTTGCTCCGATGCCACGGGCGGTTTTAGGGGTGCCGGTGGCGAATGGGGTCTTTTAAATGTGAAATTTTGCCCTCCAATCAGTATTGCTTTCTAAAAAATGCCCTCAGAATGCTTAACTGTGGTTGAATTAGCCCTCTCTCAAGTTTCTATAACCACTTGTTCTAAATGATAAGAACAGAAAAAAAATAAATGGGAGACGGCACTCTGCCCTTAACGAATAGTGAAATTTCGTCAAAATCCTGGGGGAGGGTAAGGTTGAAGCCAGTTTTCGCAAATCAAGTGAAAATGACAGTGAAAACTGAAAAATGAGCCATATACTCGTAATACCATAAAGGCAAAGATATACTAAAGAAAACTGACCCGTTTATGTCTTGAACTATGCAAGCAATTCTTAGTTTCGACAAGATTTTTGAAGAAACTAAATTTCAGCGGGGGGGGGGGCTGGTTTCTGGGGGAGGAAACGGGATCTGGGAGGGTCAGTTACCCCCTGCCACTTAGCAAATTATGCTCCTACCCTTAACTAGCAAAGACTAAGAAAAAAAAATTTTGGTTCTTATTTTTCTTCATTCTTTACACTATGCCTTCTTTAAGGTGGGCATTTCTGATGGATGGGCGCTCCACCTCCTGCTCTCCTCTGAAATATTGAGTTTTTAATTATTTTTCCTTACAATTTTTGTATTTTCTACACATTATGCCTATTTTTTGCGCTTCTTCGCCCCTCCGAATTTGAGGCTCCTCTAGACTAAATGTTTGTGTACGTGCCTGAAAGGTTACCATGGACGTTTCTTGTTTTTTGGGTTTATCGCTAGAAATCGTGCGTTGGCGTAGGAAAATAAACTTTTTTTACGTCTCATTAAAAGTGTAAGAATCCTTAACGACAGGAGTTTCAAGACACCTAGAAATAAAGCTGCCATACCTGTTAATTAGATCTTTTGAATTGACGCCTTTAAAAATAAATTATCCAATCAATTATCCTCACCAGCTTTTCCCAGAAACTCCACGTTAGTCTCTAGTTGTTTTTTTTTTTTTTTTTTGTGTCGTTGACTCTCCGCTGATCGGTGCTTTTTGAATGCTCGCGAAGAGTGACTTTATTTCGGAGACAGTTTAGTAGACTCGGCAGTGTTGATTTCCGATTAGGATCAAATGTTCTAAGGTGTTTTTCCTTCCGTTTTTCAGGTTCTGACGTTGAAGAGTCCCAATTAAAAACAACGCCTGTCGGAGCGGATACATTGCAAGAAGTTAAACGGTAAAGATTACAGTCTTTCGTTGCTTGGTCAAATATTTACCAAATAATATTTTAGTTTTGTCAAGTACTGCTTTGAAAAAGTTTTAGGCAATGTGAAAATACTTGGAGGATAGGGTTTAGTTACAAAAAGTCGAGTGGTAACTATTAGCTAATTTATTTTTATCGTATAAAAGGTGAAAGGGATTGGGTAGTAGAGAAATTTTTATTCTAGAGACTGTTTAACAATCTTGGGCAATAAAAAAAGGAAATCTTCGCATGCCGACTATTGTTCCCCGTAGTGCAGGTAGGCATACCGATATCCTGATTCGCTGCTTTCACTTGGTAGTACTATGCGTGGTTGGGGGAGGGGGGTCATCTGACGCTTCCTTTGTCTTTCTCCAGATTTCTCTTGGTACTTTGTTGGTGCTGGGTTGACTCTGACTGTGCTTACAAATTCACAATGCTGACAATTTTTCCAAAAAGGTGTAGCCCCTAGCAATTGATATATAGCTGAAATAAGGGCCTTTCAGTTTTTCTGTCATCATATCCAGGGCGGTAGAGAGAATGGGAAAGAGGGGAAAATCTCTTGGGTCCATTTTTTTTTTATTTGGTTTGTAATGAGGGCATTTTATTCCAGAATGTGTTATGTTTTTTTTTTTCAATTGACTAGAAACCTGAAAATCAAAATTTGTGTGTATCTGCTGTAAAACGTTTGATAAACTTTACCCTTTATTATGCAACCCGGAGATATAATTGTAGGAAACTGCAAAACTATATTTGTTGTTGATTCGGGAAAAAATTACCTTTTTTTGACATGTTTCAGCTGAAATTTAGATCATCTCTAACTTGAATTAAAGCTACCCGTACTAATGCAACTTATAGCCAAAGCTGTCATAACGTACACTATAGTTTTAAAAGAAAATGGACCTAACATTGTCGACTAGAACGGTCATCGAATGTGTTCGGCCCCTCGTTTTTAGCATTAGATTAGAGAAAAGCCTAAGGCATCGTTGATAACAACTACGATTGTGAACAGATAATTCCGTATCAAAGTTTGAACCAGCCCTAACATAACAAATGTATTGAAAACAAAGAAATGTTCGCCGAGTCTGCTTCAGGAATAATTTTTGCCGTGGAGGCCAGAGAAATGTTGCGTGCAGTTCTATGCTTCCGACGTCAAGGGCCGCTTCTATTTCATATCCAATTTCTTTTTATTATAACTATGTTGCAAAAATAAATCGAAGGAGAGGAAGGGCACGAAGAAATTTATCCATGGTCCCGAGTCCTGGATCTCGACGGCCCTTCTAACACCGCACTGCTCCCAACTTTTACAACCTGAAAGACTCTAGGAAAATATGTTCTATTTTTTTCTGTTTAGATGTATTTTCATTTTTTCCCAAAATAATCGAACTTTTTGGGCAGGAAGAGTATATCCTTCTTAAACGTCTTGAAAGTGTCCGGACAAATACTATCGTCCGTGGAGGGGGAGGGGGGGTCCTCAAATTCACGGTATCAGAACATATGCTAAAAAGACCGGTGAAAGCTCAACAGAACTTGGCCCGGATTACTAGTCAACATCTTGGTTTTGCCTTTTGGGTGTCTGGAAACAACCTAGCCTTGGAGTAGGGGGCGGGTGGTCCTTAAATTCTTGTCATCGGGACATCTACCGGAAAAGACTGTTGAATCCCAGCCAAACCCAGTGGCGGTAAGATCTTGTGTTAAATATTCATTTCCAGCGATCCCGACGCAATCTTACTTTATTGGGAAATGGAACGGGAGGCACCCCACAATTTTCATTATCTGAATATCTAGCAGAGGTGTTATCGGATTTCAGCCAAACTTGGTGAGAAGTAAGGGTCAGTATCCTAATTGTGCTTTCTGGGGTACATACCCGTTCCGACAACTATTGAAGAAAGGGCTTTGTCAAGCAAGTAAGATTTTTTTTTTTTTACGTGGGAGCCCAACAATAAGAAGAAAATGATTAAGAAGTGCCCAAAAATTGGGAGAAGTTTAGAATTTTGGGAGACCTGGGCCCCACGGCCCCCTGCATTCTTCTTTAGGGCTCATGGTTCTTGTCTTTGTGGTATCTCCCAGAAAGAGCTATTGCATCTGACTCAAAATTTGTGTAAACTAAGAACTAATATCCTAGTATGGTATTTTGGGGTCTGGAAACAGTCCATCCTTGAGAGGGGAGGGGAAAAAGAATCCCTAAAGTAATGTCATCCTTACATCCGTCAAAAAGGGGCTGGATGTCAGCCCAATTTCTTGGAATTTAAAAGCTGAAGTCCTGGCTAGGCCATTTTAGGATCAGGACCAGATTTCGTAATTGTAATTATTTTTTTTTAAGGAAAGGGAAGAAGCGGGGTTTAGATGCTTGCCTCCAAGAATTCTACTAAAAAAGGTTCTTGGATCTTTAAAAAAAAAACTTGATGCAAGGCAACAGTTAGTGTCTTTCTGGGGGTCTGCGGGTTTTCGGGCAAAATAGGTTCAGGCTCCTAACATCGGTAATCAACATAGGTATTTGGGGAAACAGAGATAAAGGGGTATTCAGTGCATGCATTTCGTTGCGGCTTCATACACATAACAGTTATTCCTAGATCTCTCTTAATTCTACAGCCTTTGGCAGACATAAAACGGAACAAACAATTTGTTACCCAAAAGATATAGCCGCAATTATTGCTCCACAACTGCACACCGTAGATGACAGTTACTTTAAAGCTTTGTGGGGTATTAGCACTGCAGTTCGATTTGTAATCCCAACCTGAAGTTTCACTGACATCTCTGTCAGTTTTAAACGATGTCGTTCGGACCCATAAAAATTGAGAGGGAACGTGCTAATAAAAGTAGTTTAAAGTCAATTTGTGGCATTTTTTGGCCATCTAAAACTAAAATAAGTTTTGAAGCATATGTTATGAAGCAATTTGTGGTAATAAATTGTAAATATGGATCGACCCGGCCAAAAATAGTAACTGAAACTCTAAAAAAAAATTAATTTTTGTAACAACGATTACATCAATAGTAGGGTATTGGCTTTTTATTCTGATTCTAAATATATAAAAGTCTATAAGTTTAATGTTACTCATCAGAAGGTAAAAGCCTTAGAAAATTTGTCCAATTTTCGAAATAGGGGGAAAATCCCCCCAAAAAACAAGGGATCTTCAGGAAAATTACACCACCAGATTCAGCATACAAGAGAACCCCATTGTAGAAGTTTCAAATTCCTTTTTTCCAGGGGGTGATCGTATTGAACCAATTGTCCTAGAATAACCGGAGAGAGCTCATTTGAACGGAGACTAAAAGCTCTAGTGCCCTTTTTAAGTGACCAAAAAGGTTATAGGGCATCTACCCCCCCCCCTCCTCTCACGCCCCCTTTTTTCCAAAGACATTCGATCAGATTTTGAGATAGCCTTTTTTTCAGCATAGTTGAAAGATCCAAAACTATGCCTCTGGGGATGACATGCCAATTACAACACCTGGGGATAGGGCAGTAAGTTATACAATTTGCTCATCGTTTACAGGTGGTATTTTTTATTGAGAAATATACAGAAATTTTTCCGGAGGGGTATTTTCCATGGAGAGGAAAGATAGGGGGGGGGATTTTTCAGGGCAAGGTTCACATGGGGGAGTAATATTTCCTGGTATTATTTGAAAAACGGTCAGAAATTGAATAAAAAACAAGTTTTTTCTACTGAAACTAAGGAGCCACATTCAAATTTAAAACGAACAGGAATTAGCCCCTATATGAGGGGAAGAGGTCTTTATCCCTTGTTCTTTACGGTAAAGTTTCACTCTCTGTCCCAGTTCTATTAGAGCGACTCCTGAAACGTAAGTACCGTTGAATCTCAATGGGAAGTGTCTTTAAAGAACTTTCAAAATGTTTAGCGTAAAGAGCGAGAGATGAGGAAGAGGCAGATCCTCTCACATACGGAAAAATTTCTGTTTGTTTGCAGTTTCAATGTTGCTCCTTACTTTCATTTGAAGTTGTTCTATCGTATTGCACTTTTTATTCTTGATTAAATAAAAAAAACAAGTTTTTTTAACTGAAAGTAAGGAACGACGTTAAAACTTAAAACGAACAGAAATTATTCCGTATATGAAGGGGGCTGTCCCCTCCTCAACGCCTCGCTCTTTACGCTAAAGTTTTTTTATTGTTTAAAAAAATAGAGTTG